>JAJONR010005061.1:0-46859 GCA_029582245.1 Solanum etuberosum
ACTGAGCCATTTGGCCTGCATCGTTTCATGATGCAGATACAGGTATTCAGGGTCATCAACAGGAGCTTCGTTGATACCACATGGAGTTCGAGTTAGCTATGGTGAGCCTCCTTGCTTCCGAAGGATTTCATTTACTTTTCAGTTTTATCAGGATGTCATGGGTCTTGTCCCGACTTCCATCTTTGTCATTTAGAGGCTTCATAAATAGACAGTAGAGTTTAAGAAGTCTGTTTCATTTATCTTGTTAAATGTTTTAAAAACTTGAGTTGCCTAGTTTTGGCTAGTTGAATATACGATTACATTCTGAGTTAATTATTTGAGTTTCACTAAATTTTATTATGTTTTAAGCTTTGTATGCTTGAGTTAGTCTTCCGCTTGTAGTCAGCCAAGATGAGGGTTCACTTGGGGATCAGCAATGGTTCTCGAGTGCCGGCCACATCCAGGGTGTAGGCTCGGGGCGTGACAAACTTTGTATCAGAGCATAGAGTTCAAATGTCGTAGAGTGTCTATGAAGCTGTGTCAGTAGGATCTTGTTTATGGTTCTAAGGGCCACACTTCTATAAATGAGGGACTAAAGACATTTTAGAAAAGTTTCCCTTCTTTCATACTCTGAATCGTGCAATAGAGCTATGTCATAGAGACTTATTCTAACTCATGCGTTCGCATATCCATTCGACTACCCCCATACTAGAGGTGGTTGAAAAGCAAAGTCAGTCCTTTATCGATGAGTTACTCTTAGAAAAATCTTGAGGAAGTCATGAGACTACAGAGGGGCTTGAGAGAAGCCTGTGAGTGAGTTAATTATTGAGTTCGAGGAAATGCACTCATATTCATATGAATCCTGCATTTGAGCTAAAAGCGAGTTGTACTCTCTTCTCTAAGTCCTGTTTCAGTTGAGATCCTTATGAGAAAGTATGTTTAGAGCTTGGATAGTATTTTCACCCTAAAAGATAGTATGAATGACGAGATTATGAGCAGTAGTAGTAAAGAGTGCTCTTAAGTTAAGAGAAAAGCATACAGAGGTACAGAAGTCTATGAAAGGGAGACAGTGATGGGGCAGATTATATTATTGTAATCAGGCACCCAGTCAGTTATAAGTGATGAGTTCCTTTATGAGTGAAATAAGGAATAATAATGTTGTAGAGAGTTTTTGATAGAAGGAAGAGGAATAGTTACTAGCCCACATGAGATAGAGTATACTTTTAACCAGAATAGAGTTGATGTGGATATGCCATCGTGTTAGAGAAGACTAAATTCATGTGTTGAATAAGAGAACAGAGTATTCATGAAGTGGTAGATCTAAGCTAGGCTTATGATTTACTTGAGAGGATCATGATTTTCAGAAGGTTATAGAACTAATTAAGTAATGAGGTATAATAGGTGGGCAAATAGTACTTAAGTTATGAAAAGGGGATGTAGACCAGTTGAGAGATGATGGAATAGGTCCATAGCTTTCAAGTGTCAGCTTTAGACCTAAGGGGGAGATGATAAGATGAGAAATCAAGTCAAGTGTTGAGAATAAGATAGTAATGAGCTCAAAAGAGTATGGGAGATATCTTTCCAGAGATCCTTTTAGTAGTGAAGTGATGTTATAAGGAGAAGATTAATGTTCTCATCGTGATAATGATGGTGTGATAATTAAACCTAAGGTTATAAATGAGGAGGAAGATGAGGATGAGGTTTTACTATAAGAAATAGTTAAATGAGAGCCCTTAGTTGGTCCTGAGTAGTAATACGGGAAATTCTAGTTGGTATGGCAGGGATGATGAGAGAATGAGAACTTCTTAAGGAGTTGGTTAGTAGGAGTCCATGGATTTGTTAGAGTACTAAGCTTGAATGAGAACTCTGAGTCGAGCATTCTTGAAACGAGTATTACCATTAAAGTTCTTGAGTTCTGAGTTGTTGAGTCTCGAGTATTGAGTTCTATGTATGGTTAATGAAAACCTTGAATTGAGTTGTTCACGTCCATAATTCGGCATGAACTTTATTCTGAGAAATCTTTTACATTTTTTTCTAAAATTATTTTAAGACTTGAGCACTTGAGTTGATAAAGAGTAGAGTCGAGTTCATTTTCTTTAAAATAATAATATGGGAACTAAATATTCCCAAGAGTAAATATTTTCACATTTAAAAGAGAAGGAAACTGAGATTTCCAAAAGAGTTTTGAGCAGTTTAAGTAACATCTCTTTTTTAGATAAAGATTTTGAGTAATAATCTCAAACCACAGAAAGAGTTATAATTTTAAACATATGAGATAGTTACATTTTGGGAGTAGTATTGAGCACCGATATAGGGAGGAGTTTGAGTTCAGATAATTCAAAGTCTCCATAAACCGTGTAGCCAGCATGGGTAGAAAAGGGTCATACTTTTTAGATGATTCCTTAATTCTTTTAGCATAGACTAGTGGATCCACTTAGTGAGTAGGTTCTATACCCCGATAAAGTATAGGACGGCCCTGGCAGCGTGAGGCAAGACATTGTTTCATCACATAGCTCATAGTGATGGTTATCGGTTATAGAAACTCCCATAGAAATATTTTGTATTCTTATATACACAGAGTTATATTATATTTTTATATACATATTGATTTGTTATTGTATTTTTTTCAATACATTGAGTTGCTTTCTACTGTTTTAGCTTTTCATATATTGCATATGTATTGTTGCTTTATATTGAGTTGAGTATCCAGAATTGAGTACCAGAGTCGAGTATCTTATTATTGAGTTGAGCCTTATTTCACTGAGTTGAATATCTTATCATTGAGTTGAACTATGTTTCTTGGATTTTTGTTGAGTTGAGTGAGTTGAGAAGAGGTAAGTATGTTTATTTTCCATCAGTTCAAGCTTATGTTTTAGCTTTAGAATTCCCCTTACATGCTCGTACATTCCATGTACTGAGCCATTTGGCCTGCATCATTTCATGATGCAGATACAGGTATTCAGGATCATCAACAGGAGCTTTGTTGATACCACATAGAGTTCGAGTTAGATATGGTGAGCCTCCTTGCTTCTGGAGTATTTCATTTACTTTTCAATTTTGTCAGGATGTCGTGGGTTTTGTCCGAACTTTCATCTTTGTCATTTAGAGGCTTCATAGATAGACAGTAGAGTTTGAGAAGATTGTTTCATTTATCTTGTTAAATGTTTTAAAGACTTGAGTTGCCTAGTTTTGGCTAGTTGAATATACAATTACATTCTGAGTTTCACTGAATTTTATTCTGTTTTAAGCTTTGTATGCTTGAGTTAGTCTTCCACTTGTAGTCATCCAGGATGAGGGTTCACTTGGGGACCAACAATGTTTCTCAAGTGCCAGCCACGTTCAGGGTGTAGGCTCGGGTCGTGACAAGTTCGAGCTCCATTTATAATAACTGAATACCAGTTATTAGAGATGAGTCTATCAATGGTGCTCATTCTCCTGGGAATAGAGGTCAAGAAGGTCCAAGAGACTTTGTCATATGCTTTGGACATGTTTAGTTTAATAACAACATTGCCTCTTTTGTTTTATGTTTTGATCCCATGTATATTCTCCTGAGTGAGTAAAATATTTTCAGTAATTAACCTGCCTTTCACAAAACCAAATTGATTATCAAATATGAGTTTTGGTAATAAATAAGATAGTCTAATACCTAAAATCTTAGACAACACTTTGTTAGTAAAATTGCAAAGGCTAATCAGTCTAAGTTGAGAAAAACTTCCTGAAGAGGTGACTTTAGGAATTAAAACCAAGCAAGTATGACTAAAATATTTGCTGAGGTTGGCACCCTGGAAGAAAACTTGTACAAAATCAATCATGTCATTTTTAATGATCTCCCAGGTAGTGTGGAAGAAGTGACCATTAAACCCATCAGGCCAGCAGAGCTATTAGGATCCATAGAAAAAATAGCATTCTTGATCTCTAGGACTTCTTTGAAGCTTAAGATTATCTTCTATATAATGCTAGGCTCGCACCACATCAAGATATCCATGTTGTTACGCTTACCAGGATCAGAGAACAAATTACTATAATAGTCTATAGCAGCCTGAGAAATTTCCTAATTGCCTTCTGCCTAGTTGCCATGTCTATCTTGAATCTTGTGAATGTAAGCTTGCCTCCTTCTCTGTTTGATCACACTGTAGATGTATTTGGAGTTTGACTTACCTTATTGAGCCCATTTAACTCTAGCCTTTTGCTTGAGGATAAAGTCTTGCATCTTGAGCCATTTAATATACTCAGCTTGAGTTTTATGAAGTTTTTCTCTATTGGCATCAGAATTGTCAACTTCATATTTGTCTTCCCGGATATTGATGTCATTTTCCAGCACTTTTACCCTTTCAAACACATCCCCAATACTATTTCTTGACCAATTACTCAGAGTTTTGGCTAAAGATTTCAACTTCTGATGAAGCCTCCCTAATGCATTACCTTGAACATTCGCAGCCCATATGTTCTCCACTAAAGGGAGGAACTCTTGATTTCCAGTCCAGAAATTGAGAAACTTGAATTATCTAATAACCTCTTGTGATTTATTGGAACAAGACATCATAAGAAGTTTGTGGTCAGAACCAATTTTTGAGTGATGGTCTACCTTGCTGTAAGGTCCGGAGTAGGAGCATTAGGGTAGGCGATGGTCGTTGCATAGTAGAGTTTAGCAAGTTGCCAGAATCTGGCACCACCTATCCGAGCAAGAGTTGTGCTCACCGAGTAAATTCAAAGAAGGACAATTGAACTCTATGAGATCGAATTTCTTGTTGTTCCTCAGTAGCTCAGTGGTAGACCGGTCGGCTGTTAACCGATTAGTCATAGGTTCGAATCCTACTTGGAGAGATTTGATTGATTCCTAATTCTTTAATTCATAATAAAGAGGCTCGCTTTGCCCGTTAAGAGTAGGTAACTTTTTCCCTGTCTTTGTTTCTATTGCATTTTATCTCATCGTATCACATTATGTTCTGCGAAGTTATTCTGAATACAAGAGTCACAATAGGGACAAGCATCCATATAATCCCATAGACTTCTTTTAAAGATTCTAATTTGGAAAAAGAATTGACAGTCTCTATTTCTGTTGTATCAATTATCATTTCAACGATCAACTTTTCCCATAATGATATCTATGCTACCTAGTATTGTCATAATATCAGCCAATTTCATTCTTTTAACTAACTGAGGAAGAATTTGCAAATTGATAAAATCTGGTGGGCGAATTTTTCATCTCCAAGGAAAAACGCTCTGATCTCCTATCAGAAAAATCCCCAATTCTCCTTTTGGGGCTTTAACTCTCACATAAAGTTCTTGTTTCAACAATTCAAAAGTTGAAGAAGGCTTTTTACTAATAAATTGATATTCAAAATCATCTCATTCAGGATTTTTTAATCTGTCAACACGTCGCATTTCTAAATTTTCATAAGACCCTCCTAGAATACTTTCTAGAGCCTGTTGAATAATATTTATGGATTCTGTCATTTCACCGATTCGTACTAAATATCGAGCTAATGAATTCTCTTCTCGTTGCCATTGAACCTGGAAATCAAATTCGTCGTAAGACTTATAATGATCAACTTTATGAAGATATCATTCGATCCACTTACCTGTATGTAAAATGGCTGAATGAAACATACCATGAGTGAAACATAGAGTAAAGTCAAAAAATTTAAAATCATGAGGCTGACATTTACCAAATAACATCTTTCATTAATCATAACTCGTAAGAATAGTCTTTTCATTTCATAATTTATTACTCCTTCTGTCTCAATTTATGTGACACATTTCATTTTTCGAGAGTCAAACAGTTTAGGTTTGATCAGAAATTTACGCATGAAATTTTCAATTCTTTTGAAATAAAATTTATATATTTGTAAGCTACGTAAAGAATACTATAAGTCACAATAATTGATCTATTCAAAATATTTAAATGATATATGAAAAAATTACGGGCAAACATAGACTTGTTTGAATCTCGAAATCTGAAATGAGTCACATAAATTAGAACAAATGAAATATATTATATCAGGTTAATCCGACATAACCATCATGGGAGCACATGGACTCTAATCTCGGCCAGATCAACTAACTCACCTTATACCTTGTAAGGTATGAGGCATGCACATGTCTTGTGAATACATAATAAACCCTTACCATGGATAAATAAAGGAGCCTTCATATTCTAGAATATATGCTTGCATTTGAAGTTTATTTTTGTATAAACTTAAATGAAAACTTAATCAGTATATATAGAGAAGCTTCATACTTAATTTTGTGCTAGAGTTTTCTTAATTATGACCTTAATTTATATTCAATACTTTTCTCACGCTTAAGACTTGACCTTTACACATAGGTAGAATTAAATTCACCATGTTCGAGTCTTATTTCATTTGTTATACGATTCAAATCATAGTTTGAAGGCAACAAGTGTTAGAGATGCCAGAGGGAGTACTATATAGTACCTAGCTTCACAACAAAATATGAAAAGACCTTATAACATGCTGGGATATATGCAGGGAAGACATAAAGTGGGTACTAGGAGATGGCAAGTCAACATCTTTTTGGTTCGATATTTGGCTGTCAAATGGTAAAACAATTAGGGAACAAATCCAGGGACCTCTAAGAGAAAAAGAACTAGATACCAAAGTAGGAGAAGTCGCCCAGAAAAACAATTCTAGGAACCTACAATAAATATCATTTGAGCTTCCACAAGATATCCTCCTACTTAACTGTACCTACATAACTCATAACAAGGAAGATACAGCTATATGAAAACCGAACCCCCAGGGGACATTAACAACTTCCCAGAACACCAGGGGACATTAACAACTTCCTCAATATATAAATTCCTAACAAACAATCATGGGAACGCATCCTCCGACAACTATAGTTGGAATTGGTCCCTCAAATGCCCAAATAAAATAAAATACTTCATATGGCTATGCCAACACGGTAGGCTACCTACCCGTAAGTGCCCGCACTCCATAGGAATAAACATTAACCAAGCATGTCATATATGCAACAAAACAGAGACTATAGAACGTATTTTTATAGAATGTTACGCTGCAAGAAAAACGTGGAAAGAATTAAGTCATACACTTCATAAACCAATTTAGAAATAAACAAGGAAAAGATTGGCTAAAGAAAATAAGGAGCCTATAAGTACATACGAACCAAAAAAAAATAACTGGCAAGATTTATTCCTTTTTTTCTTATGGAGTATATGCATAAAAAAAATGAAAATTATCATCAGAACACAAAAACCAACTTATGCATTAAAAAAACTCTTAATCAAGCTATTGAGTTCCACACCCTCACTGGAGGCACAACAATAAAGGAAAAAAAATATAAAAACTCTTATTAGGTAGACGCCTCCTATAAAAGGATATAAACTAAATAGCGACGGATCCTCGAAAGGGAATCCCGGCAGAAGTGGTACAGGGGGAGTCATTAGAGACACAAATGGCGAATGGATAGTGGGCTATATGGGCAACCTCCATATGGCAAATAATATTAAAGATGAACTAACAACTCTTATGCAGTGACTCCAGATAGCTTTAGCAAGAGGATTATTACCACTGGAAGTCAATGTAGATTGCAAGGAACTCGTCACCTCTTGTTGAAAATGATCACCCATCTTATACAAACATGTTATTTGATTGCAGGGATCTACTGCGCCGCCTGGGCAGCCCCCCAATTCATCACACGTTTAGGGAAGCAAACAGGGTGGCAGATGCATTAGCAAGGGAGGGATCGAAGACTAACCAAGATAATTCATTTTTTTGCTTGGAAGTTCCACCAGTGTTTGTTTCGGAAAAGTTGGATGCAGACAAAGGAGGAACTCTTTTTGTTAGGTTACAAAGGTCATTTCCACTTCTACTAATTGTAATAGCTATGAAGATATTATTTCCCCCCATAACGCTACTAGCAGGCGTACAACTCTACCCCTCCCATGTAATGATCCATATTAACTATTAATATAAGTAAAAAAAATTAATACCAAGCTACTAACGACCGAACAATTCAAAGTCAAACATGAAGGGACTATTTTTTCTTTTTGTTATATTTATTTAAGAGGTACCCTATGCTTGTGAAAATTTGGAGTGTACCAAACGCTGAAAAAATACTTTACTTTGAGATTTGCAACTTTCTCATAGTTCTTTTAACGTCAAAAAGAACATCTACTTGAATCAATTCACTTTTACTCATTTTCTCTCTCTCTCTCTCTCACACACACAAAAGGTGATAAAAAGACATGCATATATTGCATGCGCAATATTACTTGGTAATTTGACTCTCGTGTACCACTAGCTTTACATGCATCAACTTTTAATTTTACCACAATAGTCAACAACGTTTGCATGCTAACTAGTTAGCTCCAAAAGAGTGCACTCATAATTTGTACATTCTCTACATCATCATATCTCTCTCAATATACATATTATATATCATATTTGAAGCTAACGGCGTACTGAACTCTTTAAATTGAGCTATTTATCAAATGAAAAAAATAATCACTCCTATATGTTACGAAATAATATTATTATAGTGATGCACTTAATTTGGTTGTATTATTGTAGTGTTTTGAATGAGGATCTCGAGTATGATAATTTCAAATGCACAAAATTGCACACCGTATTTGGCTATTACTCTCCCTGTCCATCTTTACTTGTCCACTATATTAAAAATAATTGTTCAATAATACTTGTTCACTTTGAAAAATCAAGAGGTAATTTATCCTTTAGTGTCTACTTTACCTTTGGTATTAAATACTATATATTCAATATCTAATACATTTTCCAAAGCATTAAATTTAATATATTCAAAGGGTAATATAATAATATTACCTCTATTATTTATTGTTTAATTTCTTAAGATATGTGTCAAGTCAATAGTGGACAACTATTGTTGGACAGATGGAGTATAAAATTATTGATTGTATTTGTTATTCTCTCTGTCTCAATTTATGTAAAGGTGTTTGTTTGGATACAAAGTTTAAGAATGAAACGAAAACTTTTGAGAATTATGATCCAAAATAAGTCATAGATATTTGTAGAGTTATAAATCATCTTATTAAACTACTAAAAACAACTCCAAAAAGAACCCAGAAAAATTGTAATATGGGGGTACACTTTATGTTGTTCTGAGCTTCGTCTTCGGGAAATGAATACAATAACGACAATAATAATATACTTAATATAATTTGATAAGATGGAGTCTGGAGACGGTAGAGTGTATGCAAGTCATATTCCTAACTCAGAGGTAGGGAGATTGGTGTTGATAGACTCTCAACTCAATAAAAAACAACATAGAATAATGAAAGTACAAGAATAAATATATAGTAATAAAAACAACAGAGAGTAAAAGAACTGTGCCACAAGAAGTTTTTGAAATACAAAAAATAACATAAAGAAATATGGCAACATCAACAATAGAAAATCAATCTAAAAAATTGAAGACATGGTTAGGGTGCCAATAAGAAAAAGGAGAATTAGTGTAACATGATTACATGGAAAAGTTTGGAATTCTGCAGTGGTGATAATGACACTAAAACAATCTTGTTATATACTACTGTACTTGTAATGTTAAATATTATTAAATATATAATAAGGATATATAGAGTTGAATAAACTATTGACACTTTTTGTATAAAGGGTCTAGAAATTTCACTCTTCAATATAAAGTTAACAGTTAGTTGATGATGATATATATATATATATATATATATATATATATATATATATATATTATATAGCACATGATCCTATGTGGTATAGGCTCTTCTGACACGCATGATAAATTGTAGTGTAATTAAAAAGGCCAAATCTATTCTTGACCCATTAATCTTTTTGTTTAATTATGAAAAAGAATACATGGACTGCCTCAAATTTGTGGACTAAAATACTATATATAGTTTAATTTGTTGTTGTCTGATAGGCAGTTAAACAAGCCTTCAAGCTTTGAGGGGAAAAAGGAATATATGCTTTACCTTTATGAATAGAATTACCTAATATATCACTATCATAATTAAAACTTGTGGATTTTCGTTTAACCGATATAAATCCATCATATAAACACATAATTTCCGATCTCAGTCTGATCAGCTAAGTCATCTTAATCTTATTGGGGTGTGAGGCATGCATAACATGTTTTGTTAGTAAAAGATATATAATAGGGCATCATAGAGGAATCACCCGAACTGAAGGAACAATCCATATTGAGGCATCTTTTGTTGTGTATACTTATGCCTTCTCGATTAACAATATTACTCTCAATTTTGCATGAAAGAGTTAGCTCGTGAATCATAATTAGCTCGAAAGCTCATAAGTTATTATTTGTTTCGTGTGCATTATGTTACAAAAATTATATGTTTCATAAATCAAATTCATGTAAATTATGTCATAATATCATGTATCGAATTGACATTTATATCTCTCTCATGTTCAATAATTTCGCCACAATTTATTAGCTCATTTCTAGATTAAGATTAAGACATTGAAGGTCTACGAAACAACAACTTTTGATTCTTAATAGAGGTGACCATGCTGTCGTAAAAGCATCATTGGGCGACGGTTCCTTTTGAACCTTGAACAAAAAACCAATCTTGTCATCAGCTGGCATATAATTTTGGGCCTAACGATCGGCCTAGTAATCGTTCAAAAATTTTGTGACTCATTTATTAATAAAAAGTCTTTATTCAAGAGTGTGAAAAACCATTGAAATTAGTTTGTAGGAGGATTTAACAGCATACACATTTCAAAATATCTAGCTAGATATTTAGGTCCTTTCTTACCGTTTGTTTTATTTTATTGTTTCCACAATGATGGTAACCTTATATCTGCTGCCACTAAAGTATATGTACTTTTTAAAAGAGAAACAATTAATAGTTTAATATATCTTATCTTTCTTACTTCATTTAATCAAAGTCTAAGTAAAGATAAAAAGGGCCTTTATTCCTTTAAGAATGGAATAATCTATTATTGTAGTAGTTTGTTGAAAAAGAATAAATTATTTTTAAAACAAAGGTAAGAAAAGTCGGTAGATCATATATGATTGTAATGATTTTCTAAGATTGGGTTGGATGGTACTTAGCAACGATTGGTTGGATGGTTGGGTCCACCTTTTTATTATTTTGATCTTTGAACCTTCGTTTTCTTTAAGCTAGTTAATTAAATTTGTTGGAGCGTGTGATCATTTCATCTAAAAGCTAAAGTTCAGGATCTTTGTCTACTTTGATACTCTGTTGTTGAAGTATGTAGTCATCTCATCTAAGAGTTTAAGTTGTTAGAGAGACCACACTTTTATCATTTAATTATATTCTTAACAAAATTTAATCCCCATGATCTCGATTTTAATCACTTTTTTTTTTCATATATAACTTTATTTAATATATTATATATGGATGACTATTCAATTTTCAAGAGTAGTACTAGTGATTGAAATTATTTGATAATCTTTGTTTGAGGAAGTGTTAAAATAGAATCTAACTTAAATTTGAAATAATATTTGACTATTCAAATTTCAAGAGGTCCGAACACTGAATTTCTTATTTAACATATGCTTTTACTTGCATATGTATAAGTTATCTACCACTAACTTCTCAATTTTGGTTTTAAAGTGGCTTTCTTGACTTACAAGGCTTCTTTTTTTAAAAAAAAAAAAGTCTGTTGTATTTTATGTTAAGTTTAATATGCACTTAGAGCTTTTACTTCCTTTAGGTTTAGAGTTAACTTATTTGAAAGTTAATAGTTGGGTGGTCCAAAAAGATAAGTGACTTAACCGACTATTTTCCATTTGTGATTAGGACGTGTAGGGAAAAAAACATCAACTTTGTCATCTTCTTAATGGTGCTATATTAATCAAACTATATCCTTAACTTCTTATTTGTATAACACATCCAACATTAACTAGTCATTAAATTGTTAGAAATCTATTTTTATTTAGATGAAATATTGAGCTGAGCTAAATACGAGTTTTGTAACAAATATTACATAAAAATCTGATCCTCAGCATGTCTCTTAGAGAAATTGGTTATGCTAGCAACTGTTGTAGAAATATACTATTTGTTTAACAATAGTTGTCCACTATTGACTTGACACATCTCTTAAGAAATAATAAATAATAGGGGTAATATTACTATATTATCCTTTGACTTTATTAAATTTAATGCTTTGAGAAATGTGTTAGATGATAAATAGTACTATATTTAATAGCAAGGGTAAAATAGACATAAAAGATATATTATCTCTTGATTTTCTAAATTGAACAAGTATTGTTGGACAACTATTTTTAGTATAATGAACAACTATTGTTGAAGTATTATGCAATACGCTGAAAGAATCAAGTTGTAACTACCAACTTGATCGTCTCTTAACTCAAAAAATAAATACTTTTTATAGCTTCAAAATATCATTTATGGAAATAGGTGACATGGTACGCGAGGCAATTAGATGCATAATCCAAATTTGGCTACCGATTTTAATTTGCAGCCATGATACGTCTAAAACTTTCTTGTCCAAATTTGATTACATATCCGAGCCTACCCTATTTAAAAAAACTTATTTTGTTTATATTTATATTAATTCTTTTCAAATTCAAATTGTAAATGAATGTGCTAAAGCGACAAGTTTAGGGTGAGGTGTCATGGTGTATGTTATTTGTGAATAACATAGTTTTAATATGACGATCTTACGACGGAGTTGACACAAAACCAGAGGTTTGGAGATGGACCCTTGAGTCTAAAAGGTGCGTATTGAGAAGGACCAAGACAAAATATTTGCAATGCATGTTTAGTGACGCAACACATGAAGCTGAACTGGAAGTAAGCTTGGTACAAAGGTCATTCAAAAGAGAGGTAGTTTCAAGTATCTAATATCTTAGGACTATTTTTCAAGAAAATGGTGGGGAGAAGTATGAGGGTTATGTCACTCACCGCGGTAATGATTCAGGGTGGATGAAATGGAGTCTCGCATCCCGGAGTCTTGTGTGATAAAAAACTGTCATCAAAATTTAAAGACTAGTTCACAGAATGATGGTTAGCCTAATTATGTTGTATAAGACGGCCGTGTTGAATAGTCAAGAACTCACAAGTGGTATATAAAAGTTAGTAACTTGTTAATGGAAAGTATGAGTCAACCACAAGTTTATTCTGGCTGGAAAGAAAAAAATTAATACTAGAGTATGTATGTAAAAGCTGAAAACAGACAACCTTGTGGCTGTTTAGATCAGACAGACATGCTGTCCATAGAGATGACAAATAAGATTTTTTTATCAGATGAATCTCCCAATATGACAACTATATACAGTGTATATATGCCTGTCTGACCAAAGGACTACTACTTTTTTCTTCTTTTTGTCCTCTTGTTGTCATATTGTCGCGGGATCACCAATAAAAATGTTAATCAACTGGCATCTAAGTTATATAATTTTGTATACAGAAACTTAAAATTATATAAAATTAAATAAGTAGATATATTTATTTTATGGTATGGTATGGTACAGTACACATTGAATGTCAGATAGGACATCAAATTTTCATTTAGGATGTCATTTAAGATAAAGTATCTATTTGTTCAATTTTATACAAATTTAAGTATCTATTTGTGCATACAAAATTGGAGGGCACAAATAAAAGCTAAAACCAAATTGAATGACACATTTATATATATATATATATATATATATATATATATATTATTATTATTATTTTTAGATGACTAATTAAGTTAATTTTCCACTAGATATATTGTTGTATTTAAATTGATTATTCTTTAATAATCCCTTGTAATTAGTGAACCCTGGCCAAGTTAATGTCAAGCAACAAATAATTTTTCTATCATTAATTAATTGTTTTCCATCTCATATCTGTATGTTTAAAAGTCAGTGGTTCAGATCAATAATTGGTGAGAATGTTTTTCTCACTAAAATCAAACTTTATTTTGAGTAAGAACAAAAGGAAAGAAGTACTCCTTCCGTCTCATTTTATGTGAGTTAGTTTGACTGAGTTAAGAATGAAAGGAAGATTTTTAAAACTTGTGGACTAAAATAAATTATAGAAGTTTGTGTAGTTATAAATCATTTCAATAAGGAGCTATAAATCATTTCATTAAGGGTAAATGAACATTTTAAAGTTTAATTGTTATTGATACAAAAATGTGTCATTAAGTCATATAAATTGGGACAGGGGGAGTATTTGAGAATATGTCCCTCTCTTTCAAATGGAATGTTCAATTTTGACTTGATAGAGAATTTAAGAAAGTAAAAAAGAAAAAAAAGTAAATTTGATGATTTTAAACTAAAGATATGTTAAATGTAACAAAAAAAATTTAAAAATTTTCTGACTTAAATATGTCATATGAAAAATTGAAATTAAAAAGTTATCAATAAGTAAAAAGATTTTTTTTTAAAACTAACTAAAATAAGAAAATAGGACAAATAAATTGAATCGGGAGTACTTTCTTTTCTCGTGAAAGTTCAAACTTTATCACTTCAAATTTTCATATATCAAGCCATTAAACACCAAAATCATACTTCTAACCAACTTAGTTATTTTCAGAATTTCAACCCACTTAAGTAAAAATAAATTTTTAGAATAGGAAAAAGTTCTTACATAATTTAATCCATTGATTAAAGGAAAAATTATGCGGATAAACAAACATATACTAGTTAATTAGCTAACATAGCTATAGTTTGAATTAAATACGGCTCGCAGCTTAATTTTAGCTGTAATTACGTTGCTTATATATTATACAATTATATGACAGATATATAAATACAAGTAGCTTCTCTCCACTGTCTGCCCTCTCTCACCTCTCTCCTTCCTCTCCCAATCTCACTCGCCTTTTTCTCCCTCTTCCAATCTCCCTCGCCAGATATACAATTACATATGTATACTAGTTAAATATATGCAATTATCTGACAAATATACATATACAGTTCGCTTCTCTCCACTTTCTGCCCTCTCTCTCTCTCAATCTCGCTCGCCTCTTTCCTCACTCTAACATGTAGCTACGAATTATAATCAGCAAATTATAGCTATAGATCATAATTAAGTTATTTTTGAATGGCTATAAGCAAAAATTCCACTGGATTAAAAGATGATGCATAGAGTATTTAAAATGAGGGAATTAAGGGGTAATAAGTTGGTGACAAGGGGTGATGGATGAACTTACAAATGATTAGGCACATGACATTGACACAATGGAAAAACAGGTGTCAATGTTAGATGGGTGCCAATTGTCCAAGGGCGGCGCGCACCAAACAGACAAACAAAACCTGGACAGCAAATAAAGAAAGATAAGATTGGTTGGTTGCTTCTTTTACTGTGCCGCCTGATATTTATACCTTGTTTTCCGTGGGAAAAAAAATCATTTTAACATAGTAATGATTTTTAATGATTCTTGTTATAAAATAACTAAACTTAGCAAACAATATTAATGAGGGGCAAAGCACTAAAGTATAGAAGAGAGAGAATTAGATTGGTATTGATGTGTTTCATTTTGTTATATAAATTTGATGCCTATTTATAGACCAAGCACATGTGGTAATTTGTGGCTTGCAAAGTTAACCACACTTTGGCATGAATGAAACATTTCTAGCATGCTAACTCCACATGGCATCCATAATTTTACAACACTCCCCTTGAATGTTCATGTAAAAGAAAAGTTGAAAGAAACAAAAATATACATAGATATTCATAATACGCATTACTTGCTGTCTGATTAAAAACCTTTCTAGGAAAACCCAATAGGACAAAACCTAGACTAAGGAAAAAAAAGTGCAGCGCGTATTTTACTCCCCCTAATGAAGACCACGATTTAGATGGTTAAGTTTTCGCATTCCAATCTTGTGTACCATCTTCTCAAGAGTTGATGCTGGTAAAGACTTAGTGAATAAATCTGATGGATTATCAATTGAGCGAATTTGTTGTATATCAATATCACCGTTCTTCTGAAGAACATGAGTGAAGAATAATTTTGGTGAAATGTGTTTCGTTCTATCTCTTTTTATGAAGCCTCCTCTTAATTGACCTATGCACGCAACATTGTCTTCAAAGAGCGTTGTGGGTACCTTGACATCACACTTCAAACCACATCTTTCTTTGATGAAATGTATCACTGATCTCAACCATACACATTCTCTACTTGCTTCACGAATGGCTATTATCTCAGCATGATTTGAAGAAGTAGCGACAATGGACTGCTTCGTAGATCGCCATGATATAGCAGTACCTCTGTATGTAAGCAGATAGCCTGTTTGAGATCGAGCTTTATGTGGGTCAGATAAATAACCTGCATCTGCATGACCAACAAGATCTACACTATCTTTGTTAGTATAAAATAGACCCATATCACTAGTCCCCTTTAGATATCGCAATATATGTTTAACTCCATTCCAATGTTTTCGTGTAGGGGAAGAACTATATCTTGCTAACAAATTAACAGAAAATGCTATGTCAGGTCTCGTAGCATTAGCAAGATATATAAGTGTGCCAATTGCACTAAGATAAGGTACTTCAGGACCAAGAGGTTCCTCATTCTCTTCTTGAGGTCGGAATGGATCCTTACTCACTTCAAGTGATCGGACAACCATTGGAGTACTTAATGGATGTGCTTTGTCCATGTAAAATCGTTTCAAGATTTTCTCAGTATAGGCAGATTGATGGATGAAGACCCCGTCTGCTAAATGTTCAATTTGTAGACCAAAACAAAGTTTTATCTTTCCAAGGTCTTTCATCTCAAATTCTTTCTTTAGATATTCAATTGCCTTTTGGACCTCTTCTGGAGTTCCAATGAGATTAATGTCATCAACATAAACACCAAGAATAACAAACCCCGATGTTGTTTTCTTAATAAAAATACAAGGACAAGTGACATCATTTATATAATCTTGTTTTATCAAGTACTCACTGAGGCGATTATACCACATGCACCCTGATTGTTTTAAGCCGTATAATGACTTTTGTAATCTGATTGAATACATTTCTCGAGATTTTGAACTATATGCTTCAGGCATTTTAAGTCCTTCTGGAATTTTCATATAAATTTCATTATCAAGTGAACCGTAAAGATAAGTTGTAACCACATCCATCATATGTATTTCAAGGTTTTCATGTACAACTAAACCGATGAGATACCGAAAAGTTATTGCATCCATAACCGGTGAATATGTTTCTTCATAGTCGACACCGGGTCGTTGAGAAAATCCTTGCGCAACAAGGTGTGCCTTGTATCTTACAATTTCATTTCTCTCATTTCGCTTTCGCACAAAAACTCATTTATAGCCAACCGATTTTACATCATTTGGGGTTTGGACTACAGGTCCAAAAACCTCACGTTTAGCAAGTGAGTCTAATTTTGATTGAATTGCCTCTTGCCATTTTGACCAGTCACATCTTCGTCGACATTCTTCGACAGATAGAGGTTCAAGATCCTCATTGTCTTGCATAATGTTTAGTGTAACATTATATGCGAAAACATTATCCACTATAATTTTCGATCGATCTAAACTTATCCCATCACCTGTAGAACTTATTGAAAGTTCTTCATTCACTTGAGTCTCGGGTTCACTGATTTCTTCAAGAATATCAAGATTAATCAGATCTTGAACTTCTTCATGAGACCCTTTTATAGTGTCATCTTTATTACTTTTCACGCTTCTTTTTCTAGGATTTTTATCTTTTGAACCCGATCGTCTACCACGCTTCAGGCGTGTTTGTGATTCAGAAGCCATGACACTTGTAGATGGTCCTTTTGGGACGTCAATTCGGATAGGCACATTCACTGCATGAATATGTGACTTTGTTATCCTTTTCAAATCAGTAAATGCGTATGGCATTTGATTTGCTATGTTTTGCAAATGGATGAGCTTATGGACCTCTTGTTCACACATAGGGGAACGTGGATGAAAATGAGATAATGATGAAACTTTCTATGCAATTTCATTTTTAAGTTCTTTTTTCTCTCCCTCTAATTGCGGAAAAATTGTTTCATCAAATCGACAATCTGTAAATCTTGTAGTGAATAAATCTCCCGTCAATGGCTTAAGGTAGCGAATTATGGAGGGTGAATCAAACCCAACATATATGCCTAACCTTCTTTGGGGGCCCATCTTACTGCGTTGAGGTGGTGCTACTGGCATATATACAACACATCCAAAATTCCGTAGATGGACAATATTTGGTTCATGACCAAATACCAATTATGACGGAGAGTATTTATTATAATGAGTCGGTCTGAGACGAACAAGTGATGTTGCATGTAAGATAGCATGACCCCAAACAGTAGTGGGCAACTTAGTTTTCATAAGTAGAGGTCTTGCTATCAATTGTAAGCGCTTAATAAATGACTCAGCAAGGCCATTTTGAGTATGAACATGAGCTACAGGATGTTCAACTTTTATCCCTATTGATAAGCAATAATCATCAAAAGCTTGGGATGTGACGCTCTTAATCGTATCATTTGTGCCAATAATTTTGCAAACGCCAGGTTACAGATGATAAGAGGCACACATGAGACCATCTTGAAGATACATCTATTAGGACCATAAAATACCTAAACAACCCACTAGATGGGTGAATAGGTCCACATATATCCCCATGTATACGTTCTAAAAATTGAGGGGATTCGATGTTAACCTTCATTGGTGATGGTCTAGTAATCAATTTTCCTTGACAACAAGCAGCACATGAAAATTCATCATTTGTAAGAATCTTCAGGTTCTCCAACGGATGTCCATTTGAATTTTCAATGATTCGTCTCATCATTATTGATCTAGGATGACCTATTCGGTCATGCCAAAGCACAAAAATTTTTAAGTCAGTAAACTTTTGGTTTATGATAGAGTGTGCTTCAATTGTACTTACTTTTGCATAATATAAGCCAGAAGATAAAGTTGATAATTTCTCCAACACATATTTCTGGTCTGAGACAATCTTGGTAATACCAAGGTATTCAACATTCATTTCAGTTATTGTCTCAACATGATATTCATTTCGGCGAATATCTTTAAAACTTAACAGGTTTCTTGGGGATTTAGAAGAGAACAATGCATCTTCTATAACTAGTTCTGTCCCCATAGGCAGAAATATAATAGCTCTTCTTGAGCCTTCTATTAAGTTCGAATTACCAAAAATTGTAGTAACATTTGCTTTCCTTCTAAGCAACTAAGAAAAGTATTTCTCATCTTTGAATATGACATGCGTTGTTCCACTATCAATTACACAAATATCATCATGATTGATCATTGATCCAAACAAAATTTGAGAGGTATACATATACTCTTCAAGATAAAAGATATAAACGAAGTAAACATTATAATATTATTACTAAAAAAAACATTACACAACCTTTTATTTATTTACAAGACTAGGAAAACATATTCATACTAGTTCATACAAAGGACGAAAATAAAATATATTTACATTATTACAAATCCATCACCTATCAGGTGATCTATTTTTCCTTCGGGATTCTCAAAGAAATCCGCTACATCTAGATGCATGGGTTCAACATTATCTGCACAGATAAAGTTTGGTTCTGCGTTATTTTTCACCTCCTTCAGGGAAGCTTGATACAGCTCAACCAGGTGCCTCGGCGTACGACAGGTACGTGACCAATGCCCTTTTCCACCACATCGATAACATTTGTTGTCTGAATTTTTCTTCTGCACCACTTTATGCTTTTCATCCTTCTTTTTACACTGCTGGTGGTGAAGGTTATTATTTAGTGCAAGACGATCACCATGATTGAAAGTTCTTCCTCTACCACGGCCACGGCCACGACTGGGGCCATGACCTTTTCCACGCTTAGATTGGTAAAAATATTCCGTATTCACTTAAGAAAATGGCATAGAACCAGTAGGTTGACTTTCATGGTTTTTCATCAGTAAGTCATTATGTTGTTCAGCAACAAGGAGATGTGAAATTAATTTTGAATACTTTTTAAATCTCATTTCTCGGTATTGCTGCTGCAGGAGCATACTCGAGCAAGGAAAAGTGGAAAATGTTTTCTCCAGCATATCATGGTCAGTGATATTTTCTCCGCATAATTTTAATTGTGAGATGATTTTAAACATGGAAGAGTTATACTCATTGATAGATTTAAAATCTTGAAGTCTCAAATGGATCCAGTCATAATGTGCCTGTGGAAGGACGACCAACTTTAGGTGGTCATATCTATCTTTTAAATTATTCCACAACACCAGAGGATCTTTAACAGTGAGATATTCCATTTTGAAACCCTCATCAAGGTGATGACGGAGAAATATCATTGCCTTGGCACGGTTTTGATTCGATGCCTGATTTTTTTCTTGGATGGTGTCTGCCAGACCCATCGCATCAAGATGAATTTCTGCATCTAGTACCCATGATAGATAGCATTTTCCCGATATGTTTAAAGCAAGAAATTCAAGTTTAGAAAGATTTGACATTATTTAAGAAAGGAAAATTTATACCTTCGAGGCTTTTAAAGTCTTTACTTGAACTAGCAGAGATTCGTGCTGATAACGTGTTATAAAATAACTAAACTTAGCAAACAATATTAATGAACTATAATAAACAAGAAAAATAAAACCAAAATTGAGGGGTAAAGCACTAAAGTATAGAAGAGAGAGAGAATTAGATTGGTATTGCTGTGTATCCTTTTATTATATAAATTTGATGCCTATTTATAGGCCAAGCACACGTGGTAATTTGTGGCTTGCAAAGTTAACCACACTTTGGCATGAGTGAAACATTTCTAGCATGCTAACTCTACATGGCATCCACAATTTTACAACAATTCTAAATATATATGTTATCCCTCATTTCACCCTTTTTTTTCTATCATATTAAAAATATATTCTCACCTTTATTTGTTATTTTTAATATAATATAAACGTGTTTTTAAGTTAAACTCAGCTGATATTTATATTCTCCAACTTTGAGTTTACAACAAATAGGACTTAAACTTATATTAAGTTAAGCAAGTAGACACATGTGTCCCAATGACTCCCAAAATCAAGGATTTAAACCTTTATTTTAAGAGAACTCACATAAAGGCAAGATCTGACCCAATGGCTCCCAAAATCAATCACATACACTTTAATTTCAACATGTCTTTCAATATCTGAACTATCCTCTCTGACTTTTCGTCAGTCTGTGGATGAAAGGTTGTGCTAAAAGTGAGTTGAGTGTCCAATGCCTCATGCAACTTACCCCAAAACTTAGATGTAAATTGAGTGCTACTGTCTGAAATGATAGAAAGGGGTACCCCGTGCAATCTTACTATTTCCTGGACACAAATCTTGACCAACTGTTGAGAGTTGTAATCTATCGACCGGAATAAAGTGCGCTGATTTAGTCAACCTGTCCATAATGACTCAAATCGAATCATACTTCTCCAAGGTCTTAGGTAGTCCCAGCATAAAATTCACGGCTATCATTTCACTTCCACTCAGGAATAGGCATTCTCTAAAGTAAACCTGCAGGCCTTCGATGTTCATACTTCACCTATTGGCAATTCTGACATTTAGAAACATACTCAACATTATCTTTATTCATCCCAGGCCACCAATAAAGCTGCCTCAAATCCTGATACATCTTGGTCACACCCTAAAGAATAGATTACTGCGAACCATGAGACTCTGTCAATACATTCTAGATCAAATCACCAACCCGAGGAACACAAATTCTTCCTCTAAAACTGAGTGCACCTCCTCTATCGAGAGTAGCATCTTGGGTCTCCCCAAACACCACCTTATTTCTAAGCTTATTCAAATCCTCATCCTCAAACTGATTAGTCTTGATTCCCTCTATAAAGGTGGGCTTAACCTCAATATGGATACTACCCCACCTTTTTTAGAGATGCCAAACAACATGAACTTAGACTCCAAAGCCTAAATCTCCCTGACCAAGGGTTGCTTAGACATCCCCAAGTAAGTCAAATTGCCATGCAAACTACTTTTTGGCTCAATGCATCTGCTAACACATTGACTTTTCCTAGATAATAATAAATGGTCACATCATAATCCTTAAAAATTCCATTCATCTCCTCCGTATCAGATTCAGATCCTTCTAAGTGCACACATGTTGCAAGCTGTGATGATCAGTGAACACTTCATACTTCACTCCATAAAGATAATACCGCCACATCTTGAGAGTAAACATTATTGCTTCCAACTCTAGATCATGGATGAGGTTTCTCCTCTCATGGACCTTCAACTGTCTGAAAGTATAAGCTATAACATTCTTTTCCTGCATCAACATAGCACCCAAACCCGAATGCGAAGCGTCACAAAAAATAATGAAGTCCTTACCTTTCACTGATAATGTCAGGATAGGTGTTGTTCAAAAGGTTCTTAAGATTTTGGAAACCCTCTTCACACTTCTCTGACCACTCGAATAGTACCTCATTTTGAGTCAAACTGGTCAAATGTGTAGCAATAGAAGAAAAAAAATTCACAAACATGTGGTAGTAGCTAATATAACTTACAAAAATCCTAACTTTTGTCACGAAACTAGGACAAATTCAATTCTTAACTGTCTCAATCTTTCGGGGGTCTACCATCATCCCTTCTTTTGAATCCACATGCCCAAGAAAGGCAACCGAGGACATGCTCTTCTTTTTTCTCGGAGTAGAGCTCAAGATATCATATATAAACACAATCACAAAGGTTAATCCAAGAAGGGTTTGAACACCCCAATCATCAAGCTCCTAAACGTTGCAGGCCTATTAGTTAACCCAAAGGACATCGCAAAAAACTCATAATGCCCAGATCGGATCCTGAAAGCTATCTTAGGTATGTCCTCGGGCTTAATCTTTAAATGATGGCACCCCGACCTCAAGTCAATCTTAGAGTAGACAGAAGCACCCTGCAACTAGTCAAACAAATCATTTATTCAAGGTAAAGGCTACTTATTTTTTATGCCGATCTTATTCAACTATCGGTAAGCTATTAACATTCTCATGCTAGCATCCTTCTTCTTTACAAACAAAACAAGAGCACCCCAAGGAGTAGCACTAGGACGAATGGATCCCTTATCAAGCAGTTTCAAAAGTTGAGTCTTGATTTCTCTCAACTCTGTCAAATCCATACGATAGGGAGGAATACAAATTGAGCTAGTTCCCAACTCCAAATTAATTTTAAAAAGTCTATGTCCCTATCCGGAGGAATACAAGGAAGATCGGTAGGAAATACCTCCAAAAATTTCAAAAACATGGGGATAGACTCAATGGAAAGGGACTAGATCTACACTAACATTTCGAAAATGGGCCAAGTAGGCCAAACAACCCTGCCCTACTAATTTGTTAGCCAGAAGGAACGATATAATATTTAATGGTTTAGGCTTATTTGCTCTTCCCACTCTAATTTTCCCTACCCGGGATCTCTAGAGTCACTGTCTTAGCATTATAGTTTAGCACAAAAAAATAAAGAGACAACCAAGTCATACCCAAGATCACATCAAAGTCTAGCATATCCAATATAACTAAACCTACCCAAGTCTACAGACCCATAAACATCACAGAACAATTGTGATACACGTAGGTTACTACTATAGACTCTCCAACTGGAGTAGCAACATACATATGAGCATCAAGGGTATTACAAATCAAATTAAGTCTAGAGAAAAATTAACAGATGCATAAGAATAAGTAGAACTTGGATCAAACAACATTGTAGCTATCCAGTCACAGACAAGAATAGTACATGTTATCACATCGTCTGATGCCTCAGCCTCTAATTTGCCAAAAAACGTAACACTGAGCTTTGTCAACATTACGCGAAACACCCCTTACAGGGTGTTCCGCTCATCTCCCTGCATTACTATTTTCTCAGCCTCCATGGCCCCTCTGACTAACTCTTCATCCACCCTATGGACGTTCTATTTCATAATTACCTACACCCGCTGAAACCATTGTTCTATTCTGCTGCTGAACTTGGCCAATAGTCTGCTTGTGAGGGTATTCTGTTTTGAAGGGTCCCGACTCAACACAATTAAAATAGATGCGGTCAAGTGAGGGCCTGTTGGTTTATGCATAAGAAGCTCATTGACCACCCTAAGTTAGAGACCATTATGGAACCCCTGGATGACCACCCGTAAAAGTTGGCATAGCCGACTGAATCGGACGAGCTAAATACATTTGCGAACCGAAACCCTTAAAATATAAATCACTGTAGTTGCCCATATTTCTGGACCTCTTAGCCAAAGCCTTGGCATGTCAAACCTGTTGAACTCCCTCTACTTTCTTCACAAAATCAGTCACCTCATTGAAGCTCTTACCTGCAGAGGTCATATGCATAGATAAAACTTGCAGTTCAAAATTCAACCCTTGACGAACAAGTGAATCCTCTCGTCCTGCGCAGCATAACTGGACAAGGCATGAAACTTAGTTTCATAAGTAGCCACAGTTATGTTTCCCTGCTCATGAACTCATCCTTCTTTCGATCTCTCAAAGTAAGAGGCACATATTTCTCCAAGAATAATGCATTAAACTATGTCCAAGTTAGTCAAGGCAAGGCACATATCTCTTGGAACCGTGGAACACTGCAAGCTTTAACTTCAAAACCTGGTCAGAACCTCATGTTTAGTACCAATCATCACAAGGCCAAGTAATGGACGGGAGAATGCACCAGTGCCTGAGTCTTCTACCATCTTAGGGACTGTAGTAGTTATAAGATGAGCAACTGGAACCTGAGTAGCCTGCACAGTGGGAGTGGCTCCAATACTTGTCAACCTACAACCCCAGCATGTATTCTCACATCTGGCTTAACATCCTCCTCAATCTCTATCTTAACCTCTTCTTTCACATGATCCTGGGTTGGGGGTGGGGTCCCTTTCCGTGGTACATTTTCTGCCTAAGCTCCACCTATGGCGGGTGTTGCCCTTCCTCTTCCTCTTTCCCTTCCCCTGCCCCTGCCTTACCTCTGCATCTATCTCTACCACTCCCACGCCCTCTCATTGTTGTCTTTGCTGCTGGAGCTACTGTCCTTGCACCGTTGCGTCTAGTATCAACCATCTGCGGATAACACGAAGAAAGAAGGAAGAAATAATTTTCCTAAAGACATGTAGCCTCTTGCAGAGAAGTACAAAGTCTTTGTACCGTTCTGCAGAACTCTACTAGACTCATTTTGGTACTACGAGATCAACGAACTTAGGGCTCTGATACAAACTTTGTCACTATACAGATTGTCGTGAGTGGTACCCACACTTACGCTCCAGTGGTAGAACCAACTACCAACCCAAACTTAACCATCAAGACTAATTATGGAAATCAATTTATGGGGGAAAAAGCAACTAAATTGCAGTTTCAATAGATAAAAGATCGAGTTCCCATTAACTCAACCTTAACCAAAAACATTGCGGAAATAAAACCCCTTAAAATCTGAAAGTCGTGATACCCTCTCAATGTCAAGGTCAATGATGCAAAAAATAGGAGGTTTTGAGACTTTTTCTGCATAAAATCTCAACTTATCCCGCTATAGTGGCCCGGCCCGCTATAGCGCCGGCACATGCCCACTACAGTGGCCTACCGCTCGCTATAGCGGATTGTACAAACTTCGGAGACTCATAAACCCCTGAAAAACCCTTTTTTCACAACATACCTTCTTTCCTTGACATCCAAAACTATCCCCTTCATGACAAGTTCGATTTTGGGAGATCTACTCACCCAAATTCACTTTTGTAAAGCCCTACAGGTTTCTTAGTATCTTGGCTACTATAAAATATAAACCAAGGCTAGACGTATCACCTCACCCATTCCCGGATGACTCTAGACCTCACATCGTCCAGATTTCGTCTAAAACTGGCCTAACCTAAAAAATTTAAATCACTATCCGAAAAAAATTCTGGCTCGATTTTTTTCACCATTGGCCTAGTCATGTCACAGTCGTTAAACATATAAATTTATCACAAAAAAAATAATTAAAAAAATTTAAATTTAATTTTAAAATATCCCAAAAAAGACCCTTATTTATGGTATGAGGGTACAAAAGTTACTTCATTGGAGAAGATCAATTAACAAGTTGGTTGGGAAATATAAAGGGTTGGAGTGAGAAAATCTTAGAGCATAATATCACGGCGGGGGGAGAAGAGGAGGAGGGTGGCGTGTAAATTCGTTGTCACGCCGTCCAAACAATATGCCAACCCCACGCGTAATCATCAATTAACCCTTAGATTGCATTTTTCTTCTATTATCTATACTATATAAATATATATATATATATATATATATATAAAGATGCAAACATTAAATTTTATAAAAAACATTATATTAAAAAAAAAAAAAAAAAACTTGAAAACGCATTGTGTCATATTCATTGAATATTTAAGTAATACTTTTTCTGTTGTGTACCTGCTTATCACACACACTACTCTTTTACTAACTAGCTAAACAAGTCTTTTTTCTATATATAAGTAAATATTTATTCCCTCACCAACAACATTTCAACTAACACCTCATTTATCCATTTTGGTTTCCCTCATTCTTAAGTCTCTCATTCTCTCTTCTCTTCATCAACAACTCCTTCTTCCTTCAATCTCTCTCTCTCTCTCTCGCTCGGAGCTTGAAAAAGGGTAAAGGGTCTCTCTATCTTTGCATATTTTTCTGTGGTACTTAAGTTTTGTGGTGTTTCCATGCAGATGAATTCATTTACAATTTGTACATTTTGAGACTTAAGGTTTTACTATTTAAATGAATATATACCAAGGTTTTTTTTTTTTTTTTTTCCCCTCTATTCAATGAAACATTCTTAAGTTGTAACTAGAAGATCATATTGTCAATTCTTTCAATTGTTAATGCTTACATGTTTACTTACTTTTCTTTCCTCTATGTGTAATTTTGTAGAGTATTAATTACAATATAAGATTATGGACCCCCTTTAGCACTTGATTGGCTAAGAAAATATAAAGAGAAAAAAAAAGGCAATTCTATCATTTTCTTGAATGTCATAATTCATTGGTCATGAAGTGAAAAATGTCTATATGGTAGTGTGTGAAAAGGGTTTTTTCTTAAGGGATCATGTGTTATCGAGTGGAATGCACTCAAAGAAATCATTTAAACTTATAATATATATACTTCTTTTTGTATTTTATTTTATTTTACAAACAAAAACAAAGTCAATGTTTTCGTCTACTTTTTTATTTTCCTTTTCATCATAGAAATTGCCTAAATGTAACTAGCATGAATTGCATGCAACCAATTAAGGCCATTGCAGGCTTATTCATCATCATTTTTCATATTTTCTTGTTTGGTAGGAACCAACTAATTATGGTTTGCCATTTTCCAAATTTCCCAAAATCAAAAAAATAAAAAGGAGGAAAATAAATGCTGAAAAAAATATTTTAAAATTGGAGGACCTTGACCCCACACCCCAAAGAAAAAAACAAAAAGAATGAGGTAATGATGACTTTTAATTTGCTCACGAATGGATGTGAATTAATTAGTAGAATCATTACAAATCTTGCAAGATAAGAGAAGTGTAATATTCACTCTTATATATATATATATATATATATATATTGAGAAGGAATGTTTTGTCTAAGAAAAAGTTTCCTTTTCATATTTACTTAACAAGAAGGTGCAAAAAATATCTTCCAATAGTATATATAACTTTTTTTTTGTTCTCAAAAAATATAATTTGTTAGATTGATCAAGATGGAAATGGAGTCATGTGTTCCTCCAGGATTTAGATTTCATCCAACAGAGGAAGAACTTGTTGGATACTACCTCAAGAGAAAGATTAACTCACTCAAGATTGATCTTGATGTCATCACTGATATTGATCTTTATAGAATGGAGCCATGGGATATCCAAGGTACATTCATTCTTTCATCTCTTTAATTTTCTTGTAATTTCCACTTTAAAATTATACTCCGTCTGTTTCAATTTGTTTGTATTACTTTGTTTTTTAAAAAAAAAGTCTCATTCCTTTTTTGGTGACTCTTTAATTCTGACTTTCTACCTCACATGTTTAAGATCACATGATTAAAGAGTATTTTGGTATGTTCAACATATCTTTAGTTTAAGACCATACGATTCAAAAAAATTACTTTCTTAAAGTCCACGTCAGATAAAAAATAGACAAACAAATTGAAACGAAGAAAATACCATTTATACAGATATCAGGGATATCTCTATGTTCCAATTTATGTGATATAATTTTATTTGGCATAGAGTTTTAGAAAGAAGAAAAGACTTTTGAAATTTGTGGTGTAAAATATACAAGTCATAGATGTTTATGTAAGTGTGCATAAATCATTTCATCGTAAAATGAGTGAGCATTTTTAAAGTTAAATTATACTAAATATGGAAATATATCATTTTCTTGGGACAGACAGAAAGAAAGAGTAACATATTGTATATATTATTGACATGAAGTTTGTAACATGCATGCACAGATAGGTGTAAACTGGGATATGAAGAACAAAGTGAATGGTATTTTTTCAGCCACAAGGACAGGAAATATCCTACTGGAACTCGGACGAATCGCGCGACAGGGGCCGGATTCTGGAAGGCAACAGGAAGGGATAAAGCAGTGTTATCAAAGGAGAAGATAATAGGGATGAGAAAGACACTTGTTTTCTATAGAGGAAGAGCTCCTAATGGGAGGAAAAGTGATTGGATCATGCATGAATATCGTCTCCAAACTTGTCAACATGGACCTCCTCAGGTCACCCAATCTTTCTTTCCATTTACTTCAAAAAAAATTGACTTGAACATGACATGATGTAGTTTCATCCAAATATTTATTCTGTTGGGAAAAAGTCTTGGAGAACCTTTGCAAAAGACAAACCTTGTAGTATTAAAACTTAAACATGACATTACATTTTTTGAACCTAAAAATTTGTGTTACCATGAGTAAGTTTAAAGTTAAATTATTTTACATATATATAGAAAAATATTAGAATTATGGATAAAGAAAAAAAGAATAATGTTACTAACTATTTGGAATTTGATTTCAATTGACAGGAAGAAGGATGGGTAGTATGCAGGGCATTCAAGAAGCCAAGTCCATCAAACAACAATATTGCTTACAATTATTATATGAGAGCAAGTTATTCAACTAGACCACCTCCCTCCCTTTCACAAATGCCAAGTTATAATATTAATATTAATCCTCTCAACCAAACATCAAATTTCAATCATCAAGTCTCAAGCCAAAATAATATTGGTTATGACAATAATCAACTACTAATTCATGAACTCCCACAACTTGATAGCCCTACCATTTCAACTAGTTTGGCTACAAATGATCATCAAGGCCAAAATTCCATGAACAACAACAACAACAATGAAGATCAATTTTGTGATGAGTGGAATATAGGTGACAAGTTGTTTGCACCACAAGTCATCATGAATATGGAGGCACCTTCTTATTCTTACCCTAATTTTCCGTTAGTCGACGATGATCAAAATCATATGAGCCAATTGCTTCAATGTTACCCTGATTTATAGATGAAAATTAATCTTCTATGATCAGTAATAGTTTTTTTTTTTTTTTTTTTTTGTATCTTTTTAATTGAAACAAAAGAAGAAGTTTGTGAAATTCCAAGGAAAAGGTGGAACACATATATAGAAGGAAATGTTGAAGGGTGCAAGGCACGTTAAAAAAGTTGCCTTTGAGAATTTTTTATTGTTTAACTACCTATTGACTGTTTTAAGATATTTTTGTAACTGTGAATGAATTGATGTTTAATTTTTTGTATCTACTTCTCAGACAAGCTTAAATTTTTGTCCTTACAATTTTATATTAAACTTTTTTTTTCCTTGAATTTTCTCTATTATTATGATTTGGATGTTTATCTTTTGCTAAATTAAGTTGAGATGAATTTATACAAATTACAAAGCAAATATAACAACCAATTACCTACAAGTGCTAATTTTCTATTAACAATCCTAAAACTTTTTAATATAAAAAAATATGTACGTACAAATATATATGGATGAAAAATAATCTGAGCTGTGTGTTTGTGTATATATGTAGGAAATATTCTATAACAGTAGATGTAGCCAATTGTTATGTATTGCGTTATACCTCATCTGCACCCGTTCAGTATCAACTTAGGGAAGCCACGTACGTGTCAAAGTGATTAGATTCACTTAAGCTATTTTCAACGTTGTGTTGCCCGTTTGGATTCGTTTATTTTAGGTGTTTTTAAGCAAAAATAATTCATTCGATTCCAACCAAAGGGAAACTTAGAATCCGTCCTTGCCATGATTCTCATGGCTGTGCTGTGTAACGAAAATTCCAACCAAAGGAATTTATTTTATTTTATTTTCATAAACTCCCCTCCAAATCATGTTCAGGATCTCTTTTAAGTTAATATGTATATTTATATTAAGGGCCAATACAAATTCAAACATCGAAGATGATCACAAATCTTCTAGAGGAAGTTCCTTTGGAAGGATCCAGAAGAAAACCTGGAAGTGAGACCCTGAGACATGTCCGCAGCATCAAGCTTAACATTTTGCCTTCCCGCTGTCAAATCCTTCTCACGATCCCAAGGTTTCCATGGATGATTTCCTTGCCATTCTTCTTTCGTTGATTCCTGCTTTGATTTTTTCTTTGACTTGGTACGACCTGTCTCTTGATGCTTTTCTACCATAGATTTTGATCGTCTCGCTTTATTATACTGTTCCACCAGTTCAGCATCGACACTTGATCTACTCTTTTCTTGCAGCTCTTTAGAAGCAAGTGCTGAAGCCTCATTGAAAGCTTCCAAATAACTGAAAATGCAAAATAATTTAACCTAGATATCTAATACCATATCCGAAAGATCTAAATAAGAGAGAATGAACATACTTCATTTTGGCTTTCTGAGCTCGATCTGATGGGGTGTCTGTCCAGGCACTAGTATCACCACGGCCTTCTTTCGAGCTTTTGCTAAAGCTTGTCTTTGAGTGCATGCTCACAACGCCAGCCTAAGCAGACAATCAGTCATGGAATACATCATGCAGAGTTTCACAAAGTAAAAGAAAGGAAAAACACTTCATTAAGGAAGCAGTTTCTCATTCAGAAATTAGTCAAGGATTTCATGTTGTCTTTCTTTTGGACCCCCACTATATAGTGCATGGTAACACACATTATGTATTCAAGAATTTATACATGTATGATAACATATGTTGTTATTTTCTTAGAATTACTGTTCCTTGTTACTTCAGGGTAGGGAATAAAATACTGGATTCGTACGGGAAAGAATCTGGTGCTGCCATTCAATGAACTCCCCAGAGCCATAGCTTCCCATTCACTTTGTTTTTTCTTCTATTAGATTATTGTTCAATATCAATTCCTTTTCAACAATTAAGAAATGGTTTTGTGTTATTTCATGGTTACTGAACCCTTTAGGGTGAGAAGCATGCTAATGATGGGTCCAAAATATTTCCAGGTTACCTAAGGCAACAAATATACCAATGCTTGAATTGTGTATGTGAATGTTCGGAGGGAGCTTTGAAGTAAAAGATAAAATTCTTGCTGACTTTGACAACCAGCACAAAACCTTGGTCTCATGAAGAAGCTGAACATGACAATGGCAGTTCAAATTTTACATCACTAATTGGTTCGGCTTTAGACTAGGATATGGTGCTGAATAATAATACAGGCCATTTAGGAGTCTAAATAGGTGATGATGACAGTGGAATCAGTAGCTCAGAAGGAGTTTGAAATTATGGTTGACCTGAAATGCCTGGATAAACTAATATGTCCAAGATAGGCCAAAGTTTATGGAAGAGCTAGGGAGCAATAGGGAGGGACAAGAATTAAGAACAGGTATGTAGCGAGAAGCCAGAGACATCAGGTTTGACTTCAAGCTTAGACTGCCAGTTAGAAATTATATCGGAAATAGCCAATTAATATTGGATCAACCAACTACATCTCAATCCCAACCTAGCGGCGGATATGGTTAGCTACTTGTGTGTTTGTATATATACTACCAATAAATTCCCAACGTTTAACAGTAACTTATCTTGGCCTGCCAACTACATTCCACTATCCCAGTTTAAAATTCTCTCTTCTTTTTTGTGTGAGTGTATATTAACCCTTTATCTCGTACTTTGATCTCTTTCATAGCTTGAAAAATATTATTATGATCATTCCTTGTTGGGTTTCCAATAACCTATATTTATGCATCTTCGCCTGAACATTTAAAAATAGAACCAAGTTTGATCTGTCAAAATCTTAAAAGGAAAAGCAGCAAAAGGACATTCATCAAAATTGAGTGGAAGAAACAAGACCTTACTTTTCTTTCAGGAGGCAGTGTAGTCATCCATTCATCTCTTTTTGGTGCAACTTTGACCTCCATCTCTGCTAACAGCAGATCATCACCTTCCATGGAGATACCTAAAGCAAATAGTAATTTTAATGAAAAGAAATTCCTCCTCGTCAAATCGAATGTTATAAACATACTGGACCATGACTTGTCCCAAAATATTGAGCCATAATAAATTACTCCCGTTGTTCCAGTTTATGTGACATTTCCTTTTAAATCTATTCCAGAAAGAATGACCGCTTACTAAATTTGGATAGATTATAACTTAAACTTCTCATTTTACCCTGAATGGCAAGCTTTTTAGCCACCCAAATGTTATGACATGTTTAAGACTACAAGTTTCAAAAGTTCCCATTTCTTTCTTAAATAAAAAATTACATGCCCAATCAAATTGATTCACATAAATTGATACAGAGGGAATACTTAGTTGGAGTTTGAAATTGTAATCATAGTATAAGAACAACAACATACCTAGTGTAATCCCACAAGTGGAGTCTGGGGAGGGTACTGTGTATGCAGACCTTGCCCTTACCTTGGGAGGTAGAGAGACTGTTTTCTAAACCTTTGGCTCAAGAAAAATCATAGTATAAGAAGTTTCCAAATATAAGGTGATAGAGTGTTTATGTTATCAAGTTATTAAAGGGTATAAAGTAAACTGCTGACTATGTATGGTAAGCCCCAAGGTCACTACTTAGTGAAAGATAAATTTGGCACAACGAGGAAATGCAGAATTTAAGTTGAAAAGACAGACAGTACTCTCTATCATTTTTTTCTTACTAATAGATCATTTTGCAAAGGACCATATCATTTACTAGTTTTCTACCATAGACAGTCTTTATAAATGTGGAATAACTGAATAAGCCACCGACAATATGACACAATATATAGATCTTGGATCTTGACGCACTTCAAACTATATTGTTCAGCGATCCATGCAACATGACAATCCTCAAGAGACAGCTCATCTAACAGTGAGTTTCTTATTAGTTATAACACAATGAACCCTAACCATGTAAATCTAGTGGTACATGTAGCAGCTGCAGCAGTCTCTCCAGCCCCCCCCCCCCCCCCCCCTTTCCCAAAAAAAGGACAGAAAAGTGTTCCATAACGGAAGAAGACAAAAATCTAGAACTGCGTAACAAGAATTGACTCCACCAAAGCATGACAACAAATTTACAGGGAATGGAAGTTCAGACAAATCTCCAAGGTAAATAAGCTAGTAAGACAACATATGAGGGCGGGGGACATGATCTCTCAAGTAAAGAAAATAAATAGATAAACAACCAGAACGTGAAAGGCCAAGCATGAAAATTAAGCTAAACGATGCATTACTGAATTCAACATTAATTGCATAGACACTATCATCTCTATCTCTTCCTAACTCACATCTGCATGTGCTTGCGCTATCTATATTCAACTGTGTCATTCTCCTCTAAAGTTGACTGCATATCTTAACGAGAAGCATGGTTGTGGTGGTACATAAATAAACAGGATTCCTGAAATGGATTGATAACGTAACCAAACCTACAGATAGTCTTCGTATGCTTTATTCATCAGTAATGGACTATCCAGTACCACAAATGATAGATGGAGCCATATATCCTTCAAAGGTGTGGAGCATGACAAAGGAAACAATCACATACCCGGAACAACACAACAACAACAACAACAACAACATCCTCAGTGTGATCCTACAAGTGGGGTCTGGGGAGGGTGGGGTGTACGCAGACCTTACACACCTACAAAAGATTATTGTTTGTGCTGCAAATAGAATTTCTATTGTCTAGTCACATGCACCATAGTGTAGTCCAAGCAATGAGGCATGGAAGAAGTAAAAGAAAGTGGAGTTAGGCTTTTAGTGAGAGAAGAGTACTTTTGGGATTATAAAATCATGAAAGGTATATTAAGGAAAACTACTTGATGTTCCTTGACAGAGCCCCTTTAAGGAATTTTCTCAATCCAGTTCAATTAAACCTCCCTCGAATTCTTCTAGTAAGTATAGACATATGAGTTCATTTCTTTTCCTCTATTTCATTCTAGTAATTGAATGCTAATAAGTGGGTTCAAGTATACTTGCTTGGGTTGATTACTTTCTTCCTTTCGTTCTTATTCTATTTCTACTTTTTGATTTCCTTGTGTTATTTCTGTCGTCACACATCCACACCCAAATCGTGTTGGATTGACATGGGTGTGGCAAGAGTCCGACCAACATAGATGGAGTTCACAGACAATTAAGCAATAGCGAAACTGAATAAAAAATTAGGTACCAATCACATAAAATTTGAGCAAGATAGTAGAATAAAATGAATGATAAACCATGTTTTAGCAAAATGGACCAACCTTGCAAACGTCTCCATTGGGCAGCTTCACGCATAGCTTGTAATTCTGCCTACAGAACCAAATCTTGTGTTAACAGCAGTGTTTTGGACGGCGAAAGGCAATAAAAGGCAACAAGGGTCTGCCTTGCCACAAGGCGAGGCGCTCGCCTTTTTGAAATGCATTACCAATTAATACCAAAAAGCTAAAATATTTAATTGCATATGTAAATAATCAAATTCTCAATAGCAATAACATATTAGCAAATTTCTCAATTCAAAAACCGAAAATATTTAGTACATACTAAAAGCCTAGAACTTGAATGAGAAAAGAATAGAACAAAAGTCAAAACAGAGGTAGAAGTGACTCTGAAGTCTGAAGAAGAAGAAGGAGGAAAAAGAAACCGAGGAAGAAGAAATCTGAAGAAGAAATATGTATTGGTTGGACTTTGGAGTAGCCGGAAAAGTCTAGCTGGTCGCCGGAGGAGTCTAGTCGAAAATCCTAAAATTATCTTTTTACTTTTAAAACCCTAAATTGGTCGCATTTTTTTTAAGATAATACAAAGGCGACGCCTTTCTTGCCTCTCGGCTCTCGCCTTTTGTCACCATGGCGTCGCCTTTTGGAGATTGCCTCGCCACAAAGCTAAAAGGCGATGAAGGGTCGCCTTGCCTCGCCTCTTGCCATTGGCGACGAGGCGATCGCCTTTCACAACACTGGTTAACAGATTCGTAGTCAAGAGTGTTTTGAGTTATCTTCATACCCAATGGGACACAAAAAAAATGTACCTTCATTTCCTCTTGTTCTTCCTTGCGCTTTATTTTCTCATCCAACACTTTCCTCTACAAAAGAAAACAACATCTTCTTGATAAATTAAATGAAAACAACATTTGGAAAACCCAAAATAAAGCATAATATACTGAATGAAACAATGGAAGGCCACAATAACTGGAATACCTGATGTTACGGCATCAAATCATAGCAAACCAAATTTTCAATGTGTTAATTCTGAGTGGTTATATAATATCCTGCTGATTTTTCTCAATGATAATTCTTTTAGACTAGGAATTAACAAAGTGAGGTGAAAGTTAATTCTGAGTGTTCTCTAATTACAGTTTCCAAATTTCCCTGCAAAAGTATGATTGTCTTCCTAAGCATTTTAATTTCTATCAAAAGATGAGAGCATAAGTCAGTGCCTGATTTGTTTTCTGTGTACAAGGAAGCCAAATAAACTTTAGCTTTCTTAATTTCCTTCTAAATCCGTGTTTGAGTGTCACTTATAAATGTAGAAGATTCAAGATTGCATGAAGGGAATACATACGTGAAAAACATATAATAGTACCTTGAATAAATAATAAAGATTGCATGGGGAAAAAAAGGAACCATTTCATCTTTGTTAACTTCTGACATTTTGTTGATAAACTAAATACTAAACTTGTGAAACAAGGTATATTATCTTCCGCCTTCATAACTTCCAGTGGTTTGCTTATAAGTTAAAATGACAGCACGTCTTAATGATTTTTCAACTTCTCGAGTAGGCAGAAGTCTCCACTTCTGTATTTCCTGGTTTTTTTCTCTCCATTTCATTTTCTTAATAAGCTTTTTGACTTCATTGGTTAAACTAAAATTTAAGAATCTATCAACTCCTAAGTAAAATGTTAAGCCGAAAAAGTCACACATTAGTAAACAGAAAGTGACACTGATATTAATTGCAAAATTGTGCCAATTGCACCAAAATTTCTCAGCACAAAATTGAGATGATGCACTTAAAGAGTGTTTTCAAATATTAATGAAAGGACATAAATCATTCGCTCTTATCTCAACCAAAGAAATGTATGCCAAAATAATTGATTCACACAGCACATAGCAAATCCAACTTAGCTATCCTAAGGAACACTAAGGCAAATTTGACAAGAACCACTATGAAATAATGGTCCATCCTCAAAACTAACTAGGTTACTCGAAAAGATTCAACACAAACCAACTACAAAATTTGGAAATATTCAACATCTGGAACCAAAATATATGGGACAATATCTACACCCAAATGACTAGGAGCAGTTACCCTTGCTAGCGCAGAAAAAATGTCCATTTGAAGTCTGATAATGAGAAATAAATGGAAGAAATCTGCATTTAGCCTTGCTATTAGAAAATCAACACAGGGTTTTAAGCCAGACCTTAAAGAAGCTTCTCTTCACATAACAAAATTTGTGAGGAAAATAAAAGATTGTATCACTTAATTACTCACTTTATCTGGATCTTGCAAATCTTTAAAGGCTTTGTTCAGCTTGATGAACGCTTGGTGAGCTTCAGGATGCGTGCACTTATCAGGATGCACCATAAGAGACAACTTCCAGTACCTAAAGCATACACCAAAATAACAAATAAATGAGGATGGAGTTTAAAGGTGCATTTAACAGCATGACTGACAGCAGCAGCTACAAGTTAACAGTCAACTGATGACTAATCCACATCTATGGTTCACATACCAACAGGAGTAGTTACACCATCAGGAAAAGGAAGAAAGAAATAATGCTTCCACTAATTCAAGTGAACAACTTGTGGGTAAAGTTCCTCTTTTTATGGTGATGGTATAAGTGTGTGCCGTGCCACAACCGTGTATATAATTATCAAAATATACAGTTGTCTAAGGGAACAGCTGGATATATAATCCAAAAATCGTATAATAAAGTAGGAGACATCCATTTAACTCCTCCTCAACTAGACGTACGTGAAGGAAAAATGCTTAACAAATTAAATGACAGCAACTTGACTTACCGTCGAATATAAAAATCACAAATTATAGATGTAATATAACATATCTCAAAATAATGTATAAGCAAATACGAAAGCAAACATGTTTGAATATTTCGGTAATCATGAAGGCTACATCTAGTACCGGACCAATGATTTGGACAACACCCCCCTGTGACAATTTTCAAGATTTACTTGAACTTTATTTTAGAATGACATATTATAAGCAAATAATATGATTCGAATCAACTTAAAAGCAAAAGAGGCATTTTGCATATTAGACATTACCTATACACAGAGATATGCAACTTGCATTTGACATTCAGTGATGACATTCAAAAGTTAACTCAATTTACAGCATTATTATTTTTTTTTGACGAAGGTAACAATATATTGATGGTATTCAGTGACTCAATATATTCAGTATTTACACAGTGATCCAAATTAGCTAGTGATACATAATATCTAAATATAGACTTCAAATTTCAGATTTAGTTTCATCACCGAGCCCTCAAATCACTAGATACTTAGATCAATATTGTGCAAGCCCAAAAGATCGTTGCACTTCTACAATCACTCAATACTTGTAAGCAACATATGACATGCCATCAGGGAGCATTATTACTACCATCCTCCAGGGAAATAGCAGCTCGCAGCTGTTCAGCCGCTTCTCTAGGAGATCGGAGATGTACCTCTGACTGGGTTCACTATATTTAAGCACCAAGACTATTCAGGTTCAGAAATCCAATCAAGCATTATTTACAGGAAAAAGGAAAGTCTGGAGCAACTTAGCTCATCTACCAGACCAAGTTCAAGAAATTGAAGGCCGTATGCAGACAACTTATAACCTTGGGCATCAATAATTTTAAGGATTGAATTCTAACCTACAGATGCTACTCTAATCTTAAATAAAAACTGCTATAGCTCTCCACAAACAAGCAAGCAATTTACCTTTTCTTCATGTTATCACTCAACATATTTCTGTTCGCACCCAAAACATCATATGAGTTGTCTGCATCTGCTCCCATGATTCTTGTAACCTGACCAAGTAAAAGTACTCGTTATACACAATTTAGATTGTCAACAAAGAGTTACATAGAAAAGAAGATTCTCAACTCACCTTAACCAAATGAACATGAACCAAACCCACAATTAACAGTGTAAAAATGTGACAAAGCCAGGCTTCACTAAATGTCATATATTTAGAACCCCAAACACTACTAGAAGTTAACAGAACTGAGAGAAAAAGCAGCATGGGAAAAGGAAGAATGGAAGACCAAGAGAAGTTGTAAAACAGTGATGAGAAAATAAATCACAAGGTTCTGTTACTTTTAGCAATTCAAATTTCTAATTTTGCTAACTGAGAGGAAGAGAGAGCAACAAGCAAACAGACGAAATAAAAACTGTCAGTTTTTGAAAATAAAGAACAACCCCACTTCTTTCAAAAGAAAATACAAACTACAGTACCATATAAATATCACATGGCGGATTCTTTTTCGTTTTTTTCAATGGCTCATATGGGGGTTGATTCAAGGTATCTATAAATGTAGAGGGTTAGCTCCATTTGGTTTGGTTAAACTAAAAGGAATGTCAAATAATCATAAAACTAATTATCAAACCAAATTTCAAGTGTAATTATGTCAGATTGAAGGTACTAAGAAAGATCACACAAGTATGATTGTTAAGGAGAAAGATACATAGAAACAGACAACAGATAGACCGATAGGGAAGAGAAGAGAATGGAGGAAGAACCTCTTCAAAACGTTCGGCCTCGTTTGCTGATTCTACCTCAGTCACCAAAGCAGGAGGTGGGGGTCCTATAAACAATTTAGTATCTTCTTCCAGCTCAACATCCCTGGAAACATTTGTCAGAGACACTTAGTGCAGTTCACTTTAGTCTGGTATAACATAGATGACATCCTAACTGTTATTTGAAGCTTCTTGAGTGTGGAAGGGATAACTATTAAACTTCTGAGAGCAAGAAGTACTTGTAGAAACAACAAAGAGAGGCTGATCAAACCTGTGAGCTCATCTAAGAAGATCATAGTACTTTTTGTGTTTATATGTCAAAACCAATCTGTTTTTCCATCTCTGAACCAAAGATTTTCTGAAGGGAGAAACTTAAATCTGAGTTACTTTGACTCTTCAAAATCCCTGCCGCACCCATGTCAACACGACATGGGTGTGGATGTGGGATCCACACCGGATTTGGTCAACTTACCTCCAGTTCTTAGACTACATATATGACCGAGAACACAGAAATATAGATTAATTGGGTATTTGGTTTGATTTTTGGGTTTATGTCATATATAGAGAGAGAGAAGAGTTATATAAAGTATGAGAATGCTCTGCTATAACGACGAGATATCTTATGATTATGATTAAAATATTAGGGTTTATAAAGAAATAATTTTTTATTAGTTTTAGTTCAGTAACTTTAATTAATCGAAATATATACTTTTACATGATGTAATTTATATTTATTAGTCGTAACCGCATTCGGATTCATACCCCCAGAATCCTAAAATTTATGTGATGAAGAACCCAACCCCTAGATCTACACCCATATCCAATAGTCTGAGCAACATAAATTAAAATTCACCAGATGTGATGCATTGTTATCAATGCTAAGTAAAGAATCAAATTATCTACTCCCTTGAGCACATTCCAAATACAGTTTAAGTTAAATACCAATAGGGTCAGTTAGTGTTAAAAAAAACAAGTCCACAAGTACATATTTAAGTGAGGCAATAAACTGCAATGGAGAATTGAGGTTTACCTCAGCTCCGCTTGTGCTTCAGTCAACTTAGCTGCGGCAGCAAGTAGTTCTGCAGAAGGCATTGCAGGGCCAATCACCCTGCACAAGCGCAAAGGAGATCAAATTAAAATAAGACAACTTAGGACTAGAATGAGGTTTTGATAAAAGAAGAAACCACCTACTCAACCATCATCACCACCTTTTATTTCTCAGGTAAAAAAAGGAAAACTTTAATTCCTTTTTACTTTTGTGTTTGGGGAGGGGGGGGGGGGGTGAGGGACATGGACTTCTCTCTATGTAATATAACAAATTTGGAGGTGGAAACCTTCTTTACTAACCTCTTTTTTGGACCAGTATCTTCTTCGGCAGGCAAGCTTAAATTAGCATCGTAAGCGGTAGCATTATCGCTTGGCAAACTCAAATTGGCATTATGACCACTAGCTACTTCATTTGGCAAACTCAAATTGGCATTACAATGTTCCTGTCCAACTCCCGAATCCAAAGGCTTGGACTGCTCATCATTTTGATGCAACTCTTGACTTTGAAGTTGCATTTGGGAGCGGATTAAGGGTCCTACAGTCTCCAAAGTAGGAAATGCTTTTGATGGTAATAGAAAAACATGATCACCTGTTTCCTTAAGGTTTAAGGAGAGGAACAGTTTTCGCAGACGCTTGACCAACAATTTTTCAGATAAACCCCTTATATCTACAGCTTGTCCATCATCAATCATTTGTAGAAGCTGTATTGAATTTACAGAAGACGTTAGCTGAATTTGGCTCATAGTTATATGTCAATATAAACTTGAAGATAAAATAATTATGGTTTAAAATCCTGAAATACCAAGTGTGCACTAATAAACCGAAGGAAAAAAGAAAACGTAGGGGAAGGGGATAAGTACACTATCTCGGACAAGTATACCAAATCCTTAATTTAAGGACATATTTAATGCTATTTATGATAGAGTAGAAGCTTATGGACACAAGTTTTTTTGTTAAGGTAAATAACTTTTTTAATAATGGACACAAGTTTTTTGTTAAGGGAAATAAATTTTTTAATAATGGTAAAATCTCCTGTATACCAGCAACACTCAAAAAGTAGAGACTCTACAACATAATATGTTCACAACGAATGACACCCAATCTACTATAGTCTACACACATAGGAATGCTCATGGACACAAGTATATACTAACTAAAACGAAGTAGAAAGGGATTCTTTTGACAGAAACTAGGATATTGCAGGGGATTACCTATAGATGGAATTTTTTGGAAGGGTAAAATTTTAGTTCTTCATTAATTATTCACTTGGTAAGGTCCTTGAATAATGCACACAATGCAGCCTTTCCTTGGCAGATCATTTGGAAAAATAACTCATCACTGAAAGTCAGAATCATCACCTCGAAAGCTCCTACATGACCTAATTTAACACAAGAACTCTACAGCAAAGAGTAAAGACGTAGCGATTTGCAGCAAACTTTGTCAGAAGACAAGAGAATATATAAATGGATTGTCACACTGTGAGATGGCTCAACTCATTGGACAATGTGCAATCTTAGCATGGACTCTCTAATTCCTCAATATTGAAGGAATGCAGGTTGCTGGATTTAGTGCAAAACTCAGCAATACTATTGAGCTAGAGCCTAGAGTTAGAATGTGATAACTATTGTTATGAAGATAAAGAAAAGGACAGCTCCTAATAAAAGGAACTCCAGCAAGTGGAAAGGGAGTCATTCTTTGTGTTTCATCTTTATGAATTTTGATAAGCATTTTGTTAACAGCATCTCATACTTTTTGTTCCTTGCAACTTCTTCGTGCCTGTTTTGACACATACCTCACTTTTAAAAGAAAAACAAAGAGTTCCATCCAACCATATTATCCAACTCCTCAATTAAAATAACATTTCTGGTCAAACCGTTTATTTATTTAACACAACCCTAAAGATAAATTACTTGATAATAGACAGAGCCGTTTGCTTACTTTCTACTCCTTGTCTCAAATTCTTTTTCAATTTCCCTTACCAAGAATCAAAGGAAAAAAATCTACCATTAAGAATCTCAAATGCACTAGTAGCATTTTTCGTGTAGTTTCAGAATACATAAATCTTCTATTCAAAAAAGTACATTATGAAATATGTCTGCTTTAGGATCAAAAATTGGTTAAGTTGCTCAAAAAATGAATGCTTCATAAGTGAATTAATGCACATCTAGTTAAGAACAAAATTTGGTCATTACAACTTCCAAGAATTTATATGTATCAATTGTTTAACTATAAAATTTGATGATGATATTTTCTTTATTAAACTAATTATTATTGTAATTTCTTCCATTATCACACCATGGGAAAAAATGAGTAGCAATAAAAATAACAACAATAAAACAATAACTACAATTAATTAGCTAACTACAGAAGAACAATTAAAATGTAGTACCTGTTCCAAATCATCAGCTACAGTAGGGAACTCCTGCAATATACCTTTGACCACATTCTCAGGACTCTCCCTTCGCCGCTCGGGCTGGAAATCATCACAGTCTGATCCGAAACTGGTGTCCGATTCATTAGAATCTAAATACTTCCTCTTTCCCTCTCGTTTTGATCTCCTACTACTGCTGCTGCCTCTATGCTCCCGCTTCTTCATATGCTTCATTTTTCTCTTCGTCCTCTCCCTATGCTTATCACTCCTTGAGGAGCTCCTCCGACTCCTCTCCTCCTCGCGACGCCGTTTGTGTCGACGTTTCCGCCGCTTTTCATCTTCAGAGGAGCTATCAACTTCATAGTCAGATTCAGAAGATGATTCAGACGAGGACGTGGTTGATTCTTCTTGTTTTCTTTTCTTCTTCCTGCTCGAATTCTCTCCCATGGTGATCCTTGTTCTGCAGGAGAAATTCAAGGTGGAGATTATTAGAAGCTTTTGTCTATTCTGGTTGCTGATCACAAATTTGTTAAATTTTGGGACTCAAGTGTCCAATTTAAAACAATTTCTAGGTTTTTGTCATCAGTTAGTTTTAAATAAAAAGGATTGTATTTTCCCTTATACACTCCAAAAAGAATTTATATTTGCCCTTCATTATATTTTTCAATATAGAGATCATATTTATCCCCACCTAAACTTTCCTTGGTACACTAACAAGGTTTTTTTTTCAATCAAATTTCACCTATTTTAAAAACTTAACCCGTCCACCCGACCCACTAACCAAAATAAACCCTCACTCGTGTTTTTTAGAAGAAAATTTCAGAACACCGTAGATGGGTTCTCGAGAGGATTCAAAGAATCACTAATTTTAATACTAACTCAAAATAACAGTGATATAGAACACATAATTGAAAATTGAAAGATCAGACAAATAGCACCATACACAGTTTCATTTAAGCTCAAAACACACAACGACAAGGACCGAAACCAATCAAAATTTGGTTAGAAATGGACCTTTTGAGATAAATATCAGGTCTTAGACCGGCTACAGGCGGAACACTGGTGGTTCGCAGTGGCTATCCATAGAAACGACTTAGAACACTGTTATTCCCTTCTCCCATGTATTCTCTCAGACTTGGATAGATTTGTCTCACGATTTTTGGTTAGTAGGTCGGGTTTATCGGGTGGGCAAGGTAAATTTTTGGTTCGTGGGAAGAGAGACTAGGGGTTTCAATTTTTTCAGATTTGGGAATTGGATTTGAGACTTATATATAACTTATGAGGAATCTATATATAATTTATGTGGGATAGAAGATGGAATAAATTATGTGGGTATTAGTTAGGCGAAATGACTTGAGAGACCTTTTATACTTGGCTCGAATTGTTACCCGGACCCTTCTACTCATGATTTGTCAAGTGAACACTTAAAGTTATTAAAACACGTTATTTTAAACCCCTCTAACCATTAACCAAGCTTATGTGGCATTTATTTTGATTCAGTGGCATTTATTTTGCTGAATCAAATGAAACGCATGTAACCACGCGTCTAAAGGAGAGTGAAGACAATAATATTTTTTTTAACGAAGGTAACAATATACTAACGGTATTCAGTGACTCAATATATTCAGTATTTACACAGTAATTCAAATTAGCTAGTGATACACAATATCTAAATATAGACTTCAAATTTCAGATTCAGTTTCATCACCGAGCCCTCAAGCCCTCAAATCACTAGATACTTGGATCAATATTGTGCAAGGCCAAAAGATCGCTGCACTTCTACAATCACTCAATACTTGTAAGCAACATATGACAAGCCCTCAGGGAGCATTATTACTACCATCCTCCAGGGAAGTAGCAGCTCGCAGCTGTTCAGCCGCTTCTCTAGGAGATAGGAGATGTACCTCTGACTGGGTTCACTATATTTAAGCACCAAGACTATTCAGGTTCAGAAATCCAATCAAGCATTATTTACAGGAAAAAGGAAAGTCTGGAGCAACTTAGCTCATCTACCAGACCAAGTTCAAGAAATTGAAGGCCGTATGCAGACAACTTGTAACCTTGGGCATCAATAATTTTAAGGATTGAATTCTAACCTACAGATGCTACTCTAATCTTAAATAAAAACTGCTATAGCTCACCACAAACAAGCAAGCAATTTACCTTTTCTTCATGTTATCACTCAACATATTTCTGTTCGCACCCAAAACATCATATGAGTTGTCTGCATCTGCTCCCATGATTCTTGTAACCTGACCAAGTAAAAGTACTCGTTATACACAATTTAGATTGTCAACAAAGAGTTGCATAGAAAAGAAGATTCTCAACTCACCTTAACCAAATGAACATGAACCAAACCCAAACCCACAATTAACAGTGTAAAAATGTGACAAAGCCAGGCTTCACTAAATGTCATATGTTTAGAACCCCAAACACTACAAGAAGTTAACAGAACAGAGAAAAAGCAGCATGGGAAAAGGAAGAGTGGAAGACCAAGAGAAGTTGTAAAGCAGTGACAAGAAAATAAAACACAAGGTTCTATTACTTTTAGCAATTCAAATTTCTAATTTTGCTAACTGAGAGGGTGCGTGCATGAAACACCGGGTTGATAGAAAGATAAGCAACTCCAATGTTGTCACACCATAAAAGTGGATATAAATACCACATGGCGGATTCTTCTTCGTTTTTCTCAATGGCTCATATGGGTGTTGATTCAAGGTATCCATAAATCTAGAGGGTTAGCTCCATTTGGTTTGGTTAAACTAAAAGGAATGTCAAATAATCATAAAACTAATTATCAAATCAAATTTCAAGTGTAATTATGTCAGATTGAAGATACTAAGGAAGATCACACAAGTATGATTGTTAAGGAGAAAGATACATAGAAACAGACAACAGATAAACCGATAGGGAATAGAAGAGAATGGAGAAAGAACCTCTTCAAAACGTTCAGCCTCGTTTGCTGATTCTACCTCAGTCACCAAAGCTTTCCGGAGTATACCAACAAGGGTTTTTTTCAATCAAATTTCACCTATTTTAAAAAACTTAACCCGTCCACCCGATAAAACCCGACCCACTAACCAAAATAAACCCTCACTCATGTTTTGTTAGAAGAAAATTTCGAGACCACCATAGATGGGTTCTCGAGAGGATTCAAAGAATCACTATTTTTAATACTAACTCAAAATAACAGTGATATAGAACACAATTGAAAATTGAAAGATCAGACAAAATATCATACACAGAGTTTCATTTAAGCTCTAAACACACAACGACAAAGACCGAAATCAATCAAAATTGGGTTGGAAATGGACCTTTTGAGATAAATATCAGATCTTAGAGCGGCTACAGGCGGAACACTGGTGGTTCGCAGTGGCTATCCATAGAAACGATTTAGAACTCTGTTATTCCCTTCTCCCATGTATTCTCTCAGACTTGGATTGATTTGTCTCACGATTTTTGGTTAGTGGGTCGGGTTTATAGGGTGGGCGGGATAAATTTTTGGTTCGTGGAACGACTAAGGGTTTCAATTTTTTCAGATTTGGGAATTGGATTTGGGACTTAACTCTTCACTTTTGTGGGACAGTGGACTGTGGGTCTGGGTCACTCCCAAATTGGGTCGGCATGTGAAGGTGTGTATACAAGTTTTACAACTACAAGGAGTTATTTGGTAGCTGGATAAGGCTATAGCTAATACATGAATAACCAAGTTATTCATGTATTAGTTTTATATTATGTTTGGTTTGTATTTAGGATAAAGTTATCCATGTATGAATTTTATACAATGTTTGGTCGGTAGGTTTTCAAATGTTGTATAAAAATTATACATGTATTAATTTTAAACGGTATTTAATTGCGTTTTTTGTAATCCTACACAATTAATACTTATATAACTTATGAGGGAATCTATGTATAAATTATGTGGGATAGAAGGTGGAATAAATTATGTGGGTATCAGTTAGGCGAAATGACCTGAGAGACCCTTATACTTGGCTCAAACTGTCACCTGGACCTTCTACTCATGATTTGCCAAGTGAACACTTAAAGTTATTAAAACACGTTATTTTAAACCCCTCTAACCATTAACCAAGCTTATGCATTTATTTTGTTGAATCGGATGAAACGCATGTAACCACACATTTAAAGGAGAGTGAAGACAATAATATTAATTTTTTTTTAAAATATTGAAATTAAAAAAATGAAAAGAAAAGGAAAGAAATCTCATCCCATTTCCCAGTTACTTTATCTCTTCTACCTCATAAGTGTCGCCGTCATTGTAACCACACGTTTAAAGGAGAGTGAAGACAATAATATTAATTTTTTTTTAAATATTGGAATTAAAAAAAATGAAAAGAAAAGTTAAGAAATCACATCCCATTTCCCAGTTACTTTATCTCTTCTTCCTCATAAGTGTCGTTATCGTTGTTG
>JAJONR010005062.1:0-37443 GCA_029582245.1 Solanum etuberosum
ATGTGTAGCTAAAACCCCAATTCTTGGGGTGTGATCATGTGTTTATTCGTCTAATTATCTTATGGGTATTGTTGCTTGATGATGAAATTGATGTTTTATTGTGAGTTTAATCATTAGCTGAGTTTTAATTTATGAATTGTAGACTTTGAAGCTTTTGAGGCTTAAACATGAAGATTTGCAAGTGGATTTTTGAAATTACTCAATTTGGACCATTGTAAAGACTTGAGAACCTTTATCCAGATCATGACTAATGTATTTGGTAATCGTTTTTTATTTTTATGATGTGTAGCTAAAACCCCAATTCTTGGGGTGTGATCATGTGTTTATTCGTCTAATTATCTTATGGGTATTGTTGCTTGATGATGAAATTGATGTTTTATTGTGAGTTTAATCATTAGCTGAGTTTTAATTTATGAATTGTAGACTTTGAAGCTTTTGAGGCTTAAACATGAAGATTTGCAAGTGGATTTTTGAAATTACTCAATTTGGACCATTGTAAAGACTTGAGAACCTTTATCCAGATCATGACTAATGTATTTGGTAATCGTTTTTTATTTTTATGATGTGTAGCTAAAACCCCAATTCTTGGGGTGTGATCATGTGTTTATTCGTCTAATTATCTTATGGGTATTGTTGCTTGATGATGAAATTGATGTTTTATTGTGAGTTTAATCATTAGCTGAGTTTTAATTTATGAATTGTAGTGGCAAATGCAATTCCAATTTTGAGTTCTTAGTTTGCTTGAGAGAGAGGTTTTGAAACCAAAGCTTTTGATTAATGATTTATGGGTATTGGGTCGATATGGGTTCAGCTCAAAAGAGTGAATCCTAAACCTAATCCTACCCATCTAGCTCGAGAGAGTGGATGCATTAAGGTTGTGGGCTGGTTATCTTGTTAAGCTTGTTGATGTTCGAAATAAATCACCTGAGCCGTAATAGTTGTTCGAGAGAAAATTATTGCATTTAAAGTCCAGCCTACCCACAATATTTCAGCAAGTTATTGTTAAATTTCAATTATCAATATAGCATAATTAGCTTATAAACGATAACATCTCGAGAATTCTTCCCTATATTGTTACTTTTACCTGTTTTGCTTGTGCTGTAGCCGATAGTTAACAACCCAAAATCCCCCATCTGACATTCGTTGTCACCCCTTTAGATTTATTTGTATGTTTTTGATAATTTTTATTCCTATAACCGCTTAGACCACGTTATAACTTCATAACTGAATTTTAGACACGTACCACTCCCTGTGGGTTCGACCCCAACTCTTCGTTGGGTTTTATACTGACTAACGATTGTTTACACCTAGAATCAGATGAGGTGTATTTGAAACGTTCAATCAAAATGGCGTCGCTGCCGGGGGAAGGTGTTGTTTAGAATTCTATTATTGAAGTTGAATTGTGATTTTTTTTGTGTTATAGTTGAACCGACTTACTTTGGTTTTTGTTTGTGTTGCTTGCTGTGAACAGAGGAAGAGATGAGCGTAAACGGGAGCAATGGTAGCCAAGTGGGCCACCAAGACGATATTGGATATCTGAATGATGTAAATGAACCAATTCAATAGGGTGGTGTTGGTGCAATACGTCTACCTCCAGCTGAAGGAAACACTGTTTTTCACATCACTAGCACAATGCTTCAGCTCCTACAACTGAAAGAATTATATGGAGGGTTGGCTCACGAAGACCCCTATGAGCATATTCGAAACTTCGTGGATGTTTGTGGTCCGTTCTCATTCAAGAACATATCACAAGAATCAGTCCGTCTTAGGTTGTTTCCATTCTCTTTGATGGGTGAAGCTACCAAATGGTTATTTGAGTTACCAAGGGACTCCATCACCTCTTGGGATGATCTTACCACAGCGTTCCAAGAGATATTCTTTCCCCTATCGAAGATGATGACGCTCAGAGATAGCATCCAAGGTTTCAAACGCTTGGAAGGTGAGCCAATCCATGAGACGTGGCTGAGATTTAAGAAGTTGGTGCTTCAATGCCCAACCCATGGACTTCCAAATGATGTGCTGCTGCAATACTTCTATAGGAGTCTTGATTCGGTGAATAAAAGAGTTGCTGATCAACTTGTTCCCGGTGGTATTATGCAACAACCCTATGAAGTAGTGTCTCAACTCCTTGATTGCATAACCAAGATCAATAGAGCATGGTACACTCGTGAAGACAAGTGTCTTCTCTCACTTTTAGAATGACAAAAGAGTAGATCGAAAAGGATCAAGAGAGAGACCAAAACATGGCCAAAATGACGACTCAGCTGGATATTTTGGCGAAAAATGTGATGGGTAGTGGTGCAATGAGTGTTAATGCTGTGGGTGTTGGTGGAGTAAACCCCGTTGAAGCACATTTTAAAGCGCTATACAATGAGGAAGTGAACTTCCTTGCAAATCAAGGAGGAGGATTTCGTTCAAACTACCCAAGGCCGGGTGGAAATCCGGGTTGTAACAGAGATGACAGATGGAGAGATCGTGACAGAGAATGGCGTGATCGTAACGCCATTTGGAAGGAAAAAGAGGGTGACAAGGACAGGTACATCCCACCCCATGAGCGTCAAAAGCCTAAGGAACCAAGGGCTGACTCAGAGAATGTCCGGATGGAAGACATGCTCTCACGCATTCTCAACAAGGTCGAAGGTTCAGACAAAGTGTTAAAAGAGATGAAGAAGGACGTCTCAATTCTCAATCAGACGGTGACTTCTCACTCAGTCTCTATCAAACAGCTGGAAACACAAATGGATCAAATCTCGACCCATCTAAATCCAATGCCAAAATGAGGGTTGCCTAGTGATACAATGGCAAACCGCAAAAATGAAGCTTAAATTGGTATTTCCGTCATGCCACGACTTTAAATAAGGCGCTTCTTGGGAGGCAACCTAAGTCTTTGAGGTTTTAAATATTGTTTTTGAATAACGGGTATTGAATGTGCAGGTTGAAATTTTGAAGTGTTGGAAATTGGGTGATTTGGCGAACTAAGAATCCAGTCGGCGACACACCGAACAGGTCGGCGTGCCCGACTTAGACCGCCGTTGGAACCAACCAACTTAAAGGGGAACTCTGTAAAACTCAGGGAGCTAAAAATCCGGTCGGCAATTTACCGAATAGGTCGGTGAGCCCGACCTGGACCGCCGTTGGAGCCACCCAAATGACTGAAGGTCCTATAAAACTCAGCGGGCTAAAGCACCCACCGAGTGGTTCGGCGGGCACGACTTATATCGTCGAATGGAGCGCGAACTGAAAGGTTTTAAAGGCCAAACGGTTTAAAATTTTAAATTTTTTCATCTTCTCCCATTTTTAACCCTCATACTCTCGCACCCTATATTAGATCTTCAGTATTTTCTTGTTTTTACTCTCGTATCTGTGGGATCTTTGCTCGGATTACTTTTGGACTCTTTGCCGCCTAGCTCTTCAAACATATTTCGGCATAAAGGTTGGTTTTCCGAACCCCAAACTCTATATGTGGTTGAAATCGAGTGTAATTGGTAAATTGTTGTTAATTGTTGTTGGGTAGTTGATTTTATTGTGTTTAACTATTGGATTTCCCGTATTGAATTAAATTGGTACCTAATTGCCAGTAATTGATCGATTCCCGTGTTTTTGCTTGTTAAAATCAAGTCTAAATTTTTGGGTTGCTATGAATTTGTGTTGGGACTAGTGGGGTGAAGTCTGAGTAACCTCGGATTGTGCTAAACGTCGTATTTTTTCCAATGATAGAGCGGTTGACGTCATTTTTAAGGGCAAAAGACGTCAAATGGCCAATTTTAGCCAAATCGGGGAAAGTCTGAGTACCCCGAGGGCATAGGTAGTCTGGGTCTAACCTTAATTTCATAGTGTAGATGTTTAATTTTAATTTTGGGGGCTGCGGGCTTGATTTTTAAGATTGAGGTTGAAAACTGGCACGTTTGGCGAGCTGAGTCGAGTTCGCCGAATGGTTCGGCGGTTCACCAAAGTCCCCCTTGATCGCCCTTAATTTCCTTAAATTAGTGAGTTTGATTCGGTAACTTTCGGCGATATGCCTGAGCTCGTCGAGTTCACTCGCCGACTCGCCTACAGTCTTTTTTGATTGCCCTTCTGCGTTCCTAAACCTTAAAATACACTGTAATTTTTGGCGAGCTACTTCTAGTTCACCGATTGGTGTCGACGATTCACCGAATGGCCCTGGACATCACCGACTTGTCCTGAATTTTTGAAAATTTTGCCCTGTAACTTTCGTCGAGCCCAATTTGGCTCGCCAAAGTAACTCGGCGACTCACCGAACGGTTCGGCGAGTCTTTCTGCAGTTTATTTTCTGCATACTTTTCTGGAATTTTTCTAACGTTTTTCTACTTTGTTTGCAGAAATGGCTAGACCCAACGTGTCCGGGAGAGACATGCCGCCCCGCAAGCGGGCACGTGGAGTGCTTATTGATGCAGGTGCAGCTACATCTAGATCAAAGGCAGCCAAACTCCCTACCAAGGGAGGAAAAGGCAAAGGAAAGGTCAAGGCGCCCGTGGTTGAGACACCGGAGTACAGCTTCGACAGTGATGGGGTCTACGAGACTCACCTCACCACATCAGAAAACGAGGGGAATTCTCAGGCTTCCATCTCTGAGCCTGAAGATGACCAACTACTGCAGGCCCGGAGAGCAGAGATTCACTCTAAAGCGATACATGATCCGTCTAGGATCCCGATACCTCAGACTACTCCTCCTTCTCCAGCTCCTGCATAGACTGTGGTCCCGGCGCCACCAGTTCAGGGTCTTCCTCCCCGGTCACTCAACCGGTTAAAGGCCGAGGGATTGAGGACCATCTTATAGGAGAAGAGATTGTCCACAGATGGTGTAGTGGACAGGCATCCAGCAGTGTGGGACACCCTCAGGTTCCACAGATTCGAGGTCTTCACCAAGCCACGTGGCCCATACATTCCTACCTGGGTCCGGGAGTTCTACTCAGCTTACGGTGATTTGGTACCTCAGGGGAAGAAGAAGGCCAGTGCCTTCAAGCCGGTGGACTTCGTGATGGTCCGATGGAAGAAAGTTAGATGCAACAGTGATGATATAAATGCTATGTTTGAGAGGGCTACAGATTTTATGCACGAATACCAGAGTATGATCACAACAAAGACTCTTGATGACCTCAAGGGTTGGCTAGCCCCTCTTCTTTCTGACACCACTCCGAGGTGGATTGAGGTCGGAGCACCTATAGAGAAGAAGGATCTCAATGTGGCGGCTAGATATTGGTTTGGATTTATTAGCAACTCGATCATGCCATCTCAGAAGGAGTATATCCTCCGCCACCCAAAGGTGGCCTGCCTCGGCAGTATCATTGCTAGGAAGAGGCTTAATTTGGGCTTGATCATTGAGCAAGAGATGGCCATGAGGGCCAATCAGCACCAGACGTCCCTCCCATTCCCGGTGCTGATCACAGAGTTATGTCGACGGGCCAGAGTTCCACGAGATGAGGGATGTCGAGATCACACCCTCTTCTTCTACCGACATCCAGTGTATAGAGGCCGAGTACACAAGAGATGAGACTGACAGGAGGAGAGCAGCCCCTGTGGACACATCTCCGGAGGTTGATATTGATACACTACCTGCAGAGACAGCCATGCCTACTCCGCCACTGCGCCTTCAGGTATTTCTAGCTCCACTCCTTCTGAGGCCCCGAGTACTTTTACTTCTCCCCCACCCCCTAGATCTGCTGCTGGTACTTCTGCTTCCCGACCTTCAATCACCCAAGCGATGTTGTATAAGATGGGGCATCTGGCCCAGTCTGCTGATACGCGTGCCTCCCAGCCAGAGGCCGCAGTTCCTGGGATGATCGAGAGAGTTATTTCTGCTGCACTGACGCCTCTCAGAGCTTCGATTGATGCCCTTACGGTAAGAGTATATGCATGTGAGAGAGGACAGGTGCTACTGAGGAGGTGATAGCCTTGAAGGCCGATATTATTGGGTTGAGGAAGGATGTGGACCAGCTGAAGTCCATCGATTTTACCTCATTATTTGGGACGGTGGAGATCCCAGATGACCCGAGTGCAGATATTCCAGCCTGTTCGGATGTGCCTCCGGCTACCACCGGAGATGAGATTAGAGCTGACGATGCTGCTGCTGACTCTGAGGCTGAGACGGATGAGGAGCAGCTTGGTGATCGAGAGGAGGCTGTCTATGATGATTTGGTTGACATGGAGGGTGCCATGTACGAGACAACTAGATAGGCCTCTCTGAGAGATACTACTATGGTGGGCTCCAGCGGAGCCAAGGATGCTGAAACACCGGGCACTGATGCCCAAGCAGATGGAGTGATTGAGATGCGTACTTCACCCCAGGCCTAGTCTGGCAGGATGATTATTTTTACCTCCCTCTCTGTTCTGTTTTATTGATTGTTGGTTTTTAGTTGCATTTAAGGACAACTGCATATTTTGTTGGGTGGGGTGAGGTATTTCCATACCTACCTCCTGTAATTATTTTGTGAATATTGGGCTTATTTGGTTTATATATAGATATCTTGGTTTTGGTAGTGCAGATGTTTTAGCTTGTGGCCCATTGCTTTGATTGAAAATGGTTTTGAACCAAATTTTAAAATTTTGCCACCTCTTTTGTGTGTGATTGTGGGTGTTCTTGTGCAAATTTGAGTGTCGGTTGTGGTTAATACCAATGACTTGGATAGTGCTCTTAATCGAACAAAATGAATGTTCGGCTACGATGAGGCAAACAAAGTTACATAGGTAATATGTGAACTTTTAGCATCTCGTTGTGACTAGCCGGTTGTAGAATGAGTCTCTTGTGATGAACATTGCACGCTAGCTAGAAAGTGTGGAGTCTTGTTTGATAATTGTATCAATGCCTTGTGTGGTGAGATTACCTTGAACATTGTGCATGATGACACCTAGAATTTGCCCCGTTAGTCCGATTGATTGAGTGAGGCAAGCGATAGACATGATCTTAGGCAAAAAATATTGAAGAGTGAGCCTATTTGACAATATACCTTTTTTGTGGCCACCCTTGTGAGAAGTGTGAATCTTGTTTTGGAACTCATTACCCCTTTTCTTGGAAGAAACTTGAACAATTGTGATCTCACTTTATCCCTTCACCCATAACTTTCATGAAGTATGGTTTGTTTGAATAACCAACTTAGGCCAAAAGCCTACGTTGAGGGTGTGGTGAAAGAGAAGGAAAGTCAAGAAGTGAGAAATATTCCCCCTAGTTGGATTGTTTGGAAAAATAATGGAACCCTTCCATATATATATAAAAAAAAAAAATTTTAAAAAAAAAAAAGAGAAAAAGTTGTGAAATAAAGTAGTGAAAATAGCAAAAGAAATGAGGTATCCGGTGATTCATGTCTAGTTGAATAATGGGGTGGATTATGATCATGATCATGTTTGAATGAGATGGAAAAGGAGAAAATGATTTTCAAGCCATACTTCATGAAGGTAGAAGCCATTAAACCTAAATTGCCATACCTTTGTACTCAGCCTCATTACAAGCCTTAAAAAGACCTTTTTGATCTTGAGTGAGCTGAAACGAATGTTGATTGGAAAGTAAGGACAAGCCTCATGTGTTCATCTTTGTGAGTGTGAGAGTTGTATGTGATTCTGGGACTTTAAATTGTAGAGAAATTTTGTGTGAATATGGAATCATCTTTGTTGTGAGGGCATTTGAATACCTTTGTTGAGTTTGAACTAGCATTTGAAGCAAGCATTGTGAGCTTGAGTACTCTTGATGATGGTGAGTCACAATTTGAAACTTTGAGTGCACAATTGATCATTGTATGAGTAATTTGAACCTTGTTGTGTACATTTATGTTGAGTCTTATGCAGTACTGTTTGTAGACATCATTATTGAACTGATTGATCTTGAGTTTTACTTGAGGACAAGCAAAAGTTTAAGTTGGGGGTGTTGATGAGTCTGAGATTTCGACTCATTTGGGCTTTGTTTTGATAGCATAAGTGTCCTCAAATGCCTGATTTATGCTCTAAACTGATTAAAGTGTTGATTTGCAGCTACGAAGGCTAAGGAGCAAGGCAAGGACATGACCGGGAAAAAAGGAGCTAAAAAGCTGAAGAATTGAAGAAAAGCAATCTTTGCAATCGCCAAGACCACTCGGCGCACCGTCGAGTGGCTCTTTAGCTCGCCCAAAGTTCCAACATGCCTGCCCTGGGGAAGAACCAAGTTGGCGACAGAAATAGGCATTCGGCGGATCGCCGATAGGTTCCGCGACAACAAATTAGATTGCCCAAGGTTACAGGACCTGAGATGCTGAAGGCCAAGGCAAAATGGCGATGGAAGAGGAAAAATGGCGGATCGCCGACCTGTTCGGCGAAGGCCGACTTATCTCGCCAAATGGTTGTTCAGGCCAAAATTAGACAACTATAAATTGCATTTTGAAACGAAGATTTAGGATCATGCGATCATTCAGTAGAGTTTTCTTTTAGTTTTTGAGTTCCATTGAAGACTTTGAAGCTTTTGAGGCTAAAACTTGAAGATTTGCAAGTGGGTTTTGAAAAAAGACTCAATTTGGACCATTGTAAAGACTTGAGAACCTTTACACAGATCATGGCTAATGTATTTGGTAATCGTTTCTCTATTTTATGATGTGTAGCTAAAACCCCAATTCTTGGGGTGTGATCATGTGTTTATTCGTCTAATTATCTTATGGGTATTGTTGCTTGATGATGAAATTGATGTTTTAATGTGGGTTTAATCATTAGCTGAGTTTTAATTTATGAATTGTAGTTGCAAATGCAATTCTAATTTTGAGTTCTTAGCTTGCTTGAGAGAGAGGTTTTGGAATCAAAGCTTTTGATTAATGATTTGTGGGTATTGGGTCGATATGGGTTCAGCTCAAAAGAGTGAATCCTAAACCTAATCCTACACATCTAGCTCGAGAGAGTGGATGCATTAAGGTTGTGGGCTGGTTATCTTGTTAAGCTTGTTGATGTTCGAAAGAAATTACCTGAGCCGTAATAGTTGTTCGAGTGAAAATTATTGCATTTAAAGTCCAGCCTACCCACAATATTTTTGCAAGTTATTGTTAAATTTCAATTACCCATATAGCATAATTAGCTTATAAACTATCACTTCCCGAGAATTCCTCCATATATTGTTACTTTTTCCTATTTTGCTTGTGATGTAGCTGATAGTTAACAACCCAAAATCCCCCATCTGAAATTCGTTGTCACCCCTTTAGATTTATTTGTATGTTTTAGATAATTTTTATTCCTATAACCGCCTTAGACCACGTTATAACTTCATAACTGAATTTTAGACACGTACCACTCCCTGTGGGTTCGACCCCAACTCTTCGTTGAGTTTTATACTAACTAACGATCGTTTACACCTAGAATCGGATGAGGTGTATTTGAGACGTTCATCACCCATCCCATAAATAAATTTAGTAAATAATTTTTTAATTTTTTTTTTATCAAAAATATTTTTAATAAAAAAATCAAATAAATTTTTTCTGAAGCTTTTTTTACCACCGCCTGCCACGCCCCCCCTTCCCCCTTATCCACAAAAAATGTAAAAAAAAAAAATTAAACTTTTCTTATATATAAAATTTCAAATATTTTTGAAGTTTTTTTTTTTACCATCCACCCCCCTTTCCCCCAAAAAATGACTTTTTTAAAAGAATAAAATTGAAGGTTGCTTTACCCCCACCCCCCAACCAGGCCCCTCCACCACTACTTTTCTTTCTTTTATGAAGGAATATTTTTTACCCAATTAGCTACCCACTTTTAAATGTGTAATATGAATATTATTCATTTTTATCCATTTTAAATGAGTTGGGTACCCAACTCATTTAAAATGGGTAAATATGAGTAAATATCCATATAAATTACCCATTTTGCCACCCCTATTTATACTCTTAAGGCGTCATATTTCAAATCATTTTATTCCAAAAAGAAATCTTTCCTTTGCAAAAAAATAAATATATTCTTTCTGTTAGAACCAAGAAAGAATTTCAGTAGCTTTGATTGTTATTCCGCAATAATTTCAGACCGAATAAAATGTACTTGATAATAACATTTCTTGTTTGATCAATCAATAATTGACTAAAAATTGTGGATTTATTATAAAATAAAGTATTAGAAATTAAATAACAAAGAAATGGAGAGAAAGAGCAGTAATATTTTTCTTCCTATCTTTCAATGCATGTATGTCTACATATAAGATGAGTATATATAGAAAGTAAGAGTATATCTCTAATCCTTCAAAGTCATGAAGGAGATCTCCAAAGTCATGAAGGAAATCTCCAAAGTCATGAAGAATCTCCAAATCATGAAGTGTGGATTTGCTACATGGCATCCACATTTCATTATGTACAACACCCTCCCTTGGATGTCCATGTACAAAAAAAATCTAGATGAAGAAAAGAGAGTGTACATAGTTATTCTTAATACACATTGTTTACTGCCTCGTTAAAAATCTTATCAAGAAAAAAAAACCCACTGAGACAAAAATTTTGATCAAGGAAAAAAGAGTGCAGCGCGTATTTACTCCCCCTGATGAAAACATCATTTAATATCTCGAAGACGACGCATTCCAATTTTGTATCTCAATTTCTCAAAGGTTGAAGTTGGCAATGCCTTAGTAAACATATCTGCTAAATTATCACTTGATCGAACATCTATATCACCCTTCTTTTGAAGATCATGAGTGAATTTTTTTTTTTGGTGAAATGTGTTTTGTTCTATCTCCTTTAATGTATCCCCATTTAGTTGAGCTATACATGCAGCATTGTCTTCATACAATATTGTTGGAACATCTCTTTCCAAAGAAATGCCACATGTTTCTTGAATGTATTGAGTTATTGATCTCAACCAAACGCATTCTTGACTTGCTTCATGAATGGCTATTAACTCTGCATGATTTGAAGAAGTGGCAATCATAGTTTGTTTTGTTGAACGCCATGATATAGCTGTACCACCACATGTAAATAAATAGTCTGTCTGCGATCGACCTTTATGGGGATCAGACAAATATCCTACATCTGCATAACCAATCAATTGTGACTTGGATTCATTTGAGTAAAACAATCCCATATCAATAGTCCCTCGGAGGTATCTGAATATATGCTTAATCCCATTCTAGTGTCTTCGTGTTGGAGAAGAACTAAACCTTGCTAACAAACTTACCGAGAAAGCTATATCTGGTCTAGAACTATTAGCAAGATACATTAATGCACCAATTGCACTAAGATATGATATTTCAGCACCAACAAGTTCTCCTTCATTTTCATGAGGTTGAAATGGATCTTTATTAATATCAAGAGATCTCACAACCACCGGACTACTCAATAGATGTGCTTTATTCATGTAAAATCTCTTTAATATATTCTCAGTATATGTTGATTGATGAACAAATATCTCATTTTCAAAATGTTCAATTTGTAGTCCAAGACAAAATTTTGTCTTTTCGAGGTCTTTCATTTAAAATTCATTTTTCAGATATTTTAATGCCTTTGAAAGCTCCTCAAGAGTCCCAATGATATTCAAATCATCAACATATACAACTATTATGACAAATTCAGATCTAGACCTTTTCATGAAGACACAAGGACAAACTGGATCATTTTTAAATCCTTCTTTTAGCAAATATTCGCTAAGGCGATTATACCATATTCGTCCTGACTGTTTCAATCTGTATAAGGATTTCTGAAGCTTTATTGAATACGTTTCTCGAGAATTAGTATATACTTCAGACACTTTGAATTCTTCGGGAATTTTCATAAAAATATCGTGGTCCAATGAGCCATATAAATAGGCAGTGACCACGTCCATTAGGTGCATTTCAAGATTTTCATGAACTGCCAAGTTCATTAAATACCTGAAGGTAATTGCATCAACCACATGAGAATATGTTTCTACATAGTCAATGCCAGGCCTTTATAAAAAATCCTTAGGCCACAAGTTGTGCTTTATATTTTACGACTTCACCCTTTTCATTTCGTTTTCGCACAAAAATTCATTTGTATCCCACTGGCTTGACATCTTCAGGTGTTCGGATTATTGATTCGAAAACTTCACGTTTTTCAAGTGAAGTCAACTCTACTTGAATTGCGTCCTTCCATTTTGGCCAATCATTTCTCTGTCTACATTCATCGACATATTTTGGTTCATGATCCTCATTTTGTTGCATTATTTCAGTAGCAACATTATAAGCAAAAATTTTATCAACCACAACATCATTTAGGTTCCACCTTTTTCCTGTCGAGACATAACTTATTGAGATCTCTTCATTTTCATTATTTCCAGATATCTCAACATTTTCTATTGTCTCATTATTTGTTATGTCTTGAGGCTCTCCTTGAGCACTCGCTTTCATATTATGACCATTTTCTCCTTTTCTTTTTTGAGGATTTTTATCCTTAGAATCAATTGGTCTACCACGTTTCAGACGTGGTCTAGACTCATTTGCATTAACAGTTTGTTCTATCGGAATATCAAATCGAACTGGAGCATTTGCAGCTGGAACATGAGATTTAGTAACCCTTGAAAGGTTAGTAAATGCATCTGGTAGTTGATTTGTAATATTTTACAAATAAATCATCTTTTGAACCTCTTGTTCACATTGATTTGTTCGAGGATCTAAATGAGATAGTGTACTGCATTCCAATCTATCTCATTTTTCAATTGCTTATGTTTCTCTCCTAATGTTGGGTATTCAAATTCATCAAAATGATAATCAGCAATTCTGTAAATAAATCTCCAGTCATAGGTTCCAAATATTTTATAATAGAAGGAGATTCATACCCAACATATATTTTCAACCTTCTTTGGGGACCCATCTTTGTGCGTTGCGGTGGATCAATTAGAACATATACCGCACATCCAAAAAATTTAAGATGGGAAATATTTGGCTCCTTTCCAAAAGCCAACTGTAATGGAGAGAAATCATGAAAACTGATTGGCCTTATGAGCACAAGTGCTGCTGCATGCAAAATAGCTGCATGCAAAATAGCATGCCCCCATACCGAAAGAGGAAGTTTTGTCCTCATTAGTAATGGTCTAGCTATCAACTGAAGACGTTTAAGCAATGATTCTGCTAGACCATTTTGAGTATGAACATGAGCAACCGGATGTTCAACTATTATTTCAATGGACATACAATAATCATTAAAGGATTGAGATGTAAATCACCAGCATTATCAAGACGGATTGTCTTTATAGTATAATATGGAAATTGTGCTCTCAGCCTTACAATTTGAGCCAACAGTCTCGCAAAAGCCATGTTGCGAGTTGATAATAAGCACACATGTGACCATCTTGTAGATGCATCTATCAAGACCATATAATATTTAAATGGTCCACATGAAGGGTGAATTGGTCCACATATATCACCCTATATACGTTTCAGAAATGTAGGGGATTCAATCCCAACCTTAGTTGCTGATGGTTTAATAATCAGTTTCCCTTGGGAACAAGCAACACAAGAGAATTCTTTAGATTGAAGAATTTTCTGATTCCTCAAAGTGTGCCCATGTGAATTCTCAATAATTTTGCGCATCATATTATGACCGGAATGGCCCAACCGATCATGCCAAAAGATGAAATCATTATGATCAATAAACCTTTTATTCACCATGAAATGTGATTCAACCACATCAATACTTGTGTGGTACAACACAGAAGAAAGTGCAGATAATTTTTCATGAACAAATCTTTTTCCCTCTGTTATTGTAGTAATATAAAGGTATTCAACATTTCCTTCATTAGCAGTCTCAATTTGATAGTCATTTTGGCGAATAACCTTGAAACTTAACAAGTTTCATTGAGACTTACTACAATACAAAGCATTATTAATGACCAATATTGTTCCCCCAGGTAGTAATAATGATGCTCTCCTAGAGCCCTCAATTATTTTTGTACTATCGGATATTGTATTAACATTGGCCCCTTTCATAATTAAATGAGAGAAATATTTCTTTTCTCTTAATATAGTGTGAGTTGTAGCACTATCCAGAAGGCACATATCTCCATTACTCGTCTTGGATCCAATTGAAGACTGAGAAATTATATGTATCTTATAAGATAAAAGTACATCATAAGAAATAAGATAACTAGCAACATTGCAAGAAAACTTAAGTCTTTATATTATTTTATTTTAAAATTTTAAAATAAAAGTAGCATAAAAAAATGATAATCAAAAGCACACAAAAACAACAACATATTGTACATTATAAAATAAAATCAAACATCAGGTACGATCTCCAAAGAAGTCTTCAACCTCCAAATGAGTAATATCATTCTTCAAAGCGGAATTCACTTCAATATTATCATTATACATTTGCGAAAGTCTTTCCTCAACATTATTTTCAAATGTAAAGTGTGATTCCACCATAGCATTATAAGAGACTTCGTGCTGATAACGTATTATAAAATAAAGTATTAGAAATTAAATAACAAAGAAATGGAGAGAAAGAGCAATAATGTTTTTCTTCCAATCTTTTAATGCATGTGTGTCTATATATAAGATGAGTATATATAGAAAGTAAGGGGTCGTTTGGTTTGAACACAAGTTATGCTGGGATTAGTTATACTGGGATAAGTTATACTGGGATAAGTTATGATGGGATTAGTTTTTATTGCTTGTTTGGTTTGTCATATTTAAACTAATATTCATTATATAATTTTTAAGAATAAGTTGTTTGTTTACAAAAATACCCTCACCTTATTTAGTTTTTTTTTTTACATTTTCTTTGCAAGCTTTAGTTATTCATTCTTAAAAATAAAATTTTCATCTTATTTAGCTTAAATATTTTTGTGTGTGCATTTCCATGATTGTGCCGTATGTTTTAAAAATTAAACTTTCATCTTATTTAACTTAAAAATAAAACGTTCATCTTATTTAGCTTAAAAATAAAATGTTCATCTTATTTAGCTTGAAATAAAATTTTCATCTTATTTAGCTTAAAAAAAAAATTTTCATCTTATTTAGTTTAAAAATAAAACTTCCATCTTATTTGGCTTAAAAATAAAACTTTCATTTTAAGTTTATCAAAGTAAAAGAAAATTTATAATTAAAGTTATCTACATTTTAATTATAGATAAAATATATTTTTTAAGTGAGTAATAAACTATTTAATAAAAAATATGTAATTTAGTAGTGGAGTAAACATTTTAAGAGAAATCAAAATATAAATAAACATAATAATTAGGCAAATAAATTCAACTTATAAAATATTCATAAATAAAAATTGTATTTATAAAATGTAAATTTTTAATAAAAAAATATATTTATGATAAAAGCAACGAATAATTAAGGTTGCAAATGTTTATTATAAATGTTGTTAAAAATTATGTTAATATGTATAAATGTAAAAGTGATGTATAAAAGAGAGTTTAAGGGGGATATTTTTGTTAATTTACACACCTTATCCTAGGATAACTTATCCTGGGATTACTATACCACCCCCAGTGAGGGATAACTTATCCCCGGACTAATTGTTAATCCTGGGATAAGCTATCCCTACCTTTGCAACCAAACAATGAATTAAAGGTCACTCAAAAGTTATCCCAAAATTAATTTATCTTATCCATCACACCAAACGACCCCTAAGAGTATATTTCTAATCCTTCAAAGTCATGAAGGAGATCTCAAAAGTCATGAAGGAAGTCTCCAAAGTCATGAAGAATATCCAAAGTCATGAAGTGTGAATTTCTTACCTACATCCGCATTTCATTATTTACAACAGAATTTTCTTTGTTTTCTCTGTTTGTTATTTTGTAGTAATATCAGACCAAATAAAATATACTTGATGATAGCGTTTCTTGTTTGATCAATCAATAATTGACTAAATTGTGGATTTTCTTTCAATCTCAAGGACTTTTTGTCTTTGTGTATATCTCAATGCTCTCTTCTTTAACCTCGCAGATCTAATATAAGATGTGAAATTCTTCCATTGATTTATTATTGTAAGGAAAGTCTTCCACTGTTTTATTATAAAAGAAACTATAATTAACTAAGATATATTGTAAAAATATAGTTCAAAATTTATACTATAAATTTTTAGCACATAACATAATAATTCATTAAAGCATTTTTTTTTTCCGTATAATTAGTATACAACCATATATAAAAATTATAAGAGGTATTAATGTAGCTGTACACAATATTATACAAAAAACTGACTTCGTCTTCTTTCTTAAATTCGAGTACCGAATTCATTCAAAACTATGCTAATTACCCATATTTTCATATTTAGTATTCTCAATATACATAAGATCTTTTGAAACAATATCCTTTCGAAATGACGGATATGTGCAGATTTCAATTTTCAAACTTAGAAGATTTAAGCTTCAACAATAGTTGAACACGCTGATTTGTTTTGTACAGTTCGTAATAAAATATAGTAAACGCTAGATTTATTGAGAAAATATTGTTCTTTTTGATAAAAATAATAAATTAATTATGAAAAGATAACTAGAACATTTTTTAATCAAAGTTCAACTCACCACCTTACATTAGAAGAATGAACTTTTTGATTTACGACACAATATGTGTATTACTAAGTTAAAGAAAAATAAAATATATCAGCAATTCAGTTTAGGATTTAGTAGATGTTTTACTAATAAGAAAAATATCTGTGCCCAATAATGGAAACTGGAAATCCTCATTTTCTTGAGAAATCATTTTATAAAGAAAGTGAAAGTTAGGCGATCCAGCGAAAAACATTTTTAAAAGTTATTTAAAAGTTGTAACCATTTTTTTATTAAATAAAGAAAACAGAATATGTTCAACATGAATAATAAAACTTAGAAATGTTATATCAAATAACACCATTTTCTAAGCAATAAAAACTCCTAAATTGTGATCTTCAGAAAAATTAACTAAAAACAGAGAAGGTGGTCAGTGGATTAAGAATGGATAGAGAGATTTTGATTAGTTATAACTAGATTAACGAGATTATTCAATAACCTAATGAAAATGAAACCTAGATTGAAAGTTAACAGAGAAAGGGCCGAAACAGAGCCCCAAACAGGGGCTGCGGGTGCTTATATTGAAAAGCGAAAATTACGCGGTTAAGCAAATTTGTACTACTTAATTATTCATATCATAGCTATAGTTTGCTATAATTACCACTCACAACTAATATTAATCATTAATTACGTGGGCTGTCTTCGAGTTTGTATAATTAGCCACGTTTGTATAATTCGCCACATTTGTATAATTCGCAACTAACAGTTCTTCGTTTGATTTGTATTTGTATACGATGGTTTTTATTTGTATATGACGATGATTTCCTTTGGTTTTTCAGTTTTATTATCATATACATTCAATCTTTTTGTGTATAACTTTTTAAAGTTTGTATAAACATGTAGTTTTCAGATTTTGTATAATATAATTTATATAATGTAATTTGTATGATATATTTTGTATAATTGTTTGAAGTTCATATGTTTATGTTTGTATCAATTCGTTATTTTGAGTTTTATCATATTTGTATAATTCCAGACTTTATATTACTCAATTATACAAAAACAAGCAAATTATACAAATGTACCTGCGAATTATACAAACGAGATGCGAATTATACAAATTATTGCCCTCTCTCGCTCGCCTCTCTCCTCCCTCTCCCAATCTCGCTCGCCTCTCTCCTCCCTCTTCCAATCTCGCTCGTCAGAATATATAAATACATATGTATAATATACAATTATCTAACCGATATACATATATAGTTCACCTCTCTCCTACTCTTTGCCCTCTCTCGCTCGCCTCTCTCCTCCCTCTCCCAATCTCGCTCGCCACTCTCCTCCCTATAACATGTAGCTACGAATTGTAATTAGCAAACCATAGTTATGAAGTGTAATTAGACTATTTTTGAATGGCTATATGCGAAAGTTCCTCTATTGAAAAAATGGGGTTTGAAGAGCCCATTGTCTGTTTGGACCGGAAAGGCCTGTTTTACGTAAATGACCTATTTACTCTTTAGGTTTTGTCCTTATTTTTATGGAAAAGTACCTTATAAAACATGCACCCATACCCTATATATTAATTCAATCCATAATTTTAAATAATTATGTATTTTACCATTAATTAAGTGTTTTCTGTCTTATATTGAGGAAGATATATCTAGATATATGTACTTCTACTACCATATACACTAAAATATGGAGAGAAACGAGCGAGATAGTCATGTATCTCAAATACATGTGAATCACTCTAGATACATATATATATATATATATATATATGTATCTATTGTGATTCACATGTATTTGGGATACTAGTGCATAGGAGGGAGGTTAGCGAGATTTGTCTATGTATCCCAGATACATGCGAATCCACTTGGATACAGTGTATTTAAAATAAATTACACTTAATTTGGACCCCTTATATCCCGAGATACTTATGTTCGAACATATCTGAATGCACCAAAATCTGGTAAGATTCGTTATTATTGCAAACTAGATTGTATCTAAATAATTAACTCCTAAACTATTGACATTTATGTAATTAAGTTTCCCTTATTTTTAAAGTTGTGCATATATAACATTTATGAGTAGTTTGATTGATGGATAAGGAATAACAATCCTAAAATAAAATGTGGTATTATTATATCTCCGACATATCCTCGTGTATCCACCATTGTGATAAAATGGTAAAATATTACTACTATATATTATTAAGGAAAAATTACGCGAAATGACAAATATTTAGATTATATTAGGTAATATAGCTATAATTTTGATTATTTTTAATCTGTAGTCATAGTTTTGCGAAATTTTTCTATTCGGTTTCCTAATTATATAAATTTAGAATTTGTATAATTCGGTCCATGATTGTATTAATTTAGAATTTGTATAATTCGGTTCTTGATTGTATAAATCCAGAATTTGTATATGCTAAACCTAAATATTTGTATCTGATTTGTGAAAAAATCATAATAAATTATTATTTTTGTATATTGGAAAGCGAAATATACAAACGGAGTTTTGAAAAGATTCAAAATGTAAAAATACAAAATTTGTATATACTTACCCTGTTTATATATCGCAAGCGAAATATACAAACGAACAAGCGAAATATTCAAACCGCAACCTCCATTTATATATTTTCAAGTAAAATATACAAACGAGCGAACGAAATATACAAACAACAACCTCCATAACAAATGAAACTATAGCTATGGAGCACATGCAATTATCGAAACTATAGCTATAGAGCCTTATTATGTCCATTATCTTTGTTATTTCTGAATTTTTTTCTTAACCAGCTTTCTTGAATATAACAACTCATATATATATAGCTAGGAATGTTTCAACCATCAAATTGAGTAAGATGGACTTCGCGAATTAGACAATACCTCGAACATCATCCTATCTATTAACTACACCTCAATTTCAAATAAAGCATGTTACCGTATATAAATTAAATTCTCTACAACCATTTTATACCATTTGGTCCCAAACTAATTAATTCCTTGATTGTAAGTATTTTCCTTTAAGGCAAATTAGCAGTTTAGACAAATTAAAAACTCTCTAAATCTCACGTCAAATGCTAGTAGTAGAAATGCTATCTTCTGAGAATATTTTACACACACATTCTAATGATTGCATGTGTTTGATAACTTTGCTTAACCGACCGCTAGTAACTTATATGTTCATAGGAAGCACAACTACTGTGGTGCTATGCTGTAATAGTTGGGATGTTTGCACCAAAAAAAGTCATATTTTTCACTTTAAAATATATTTTTATTATTCAAATGCAAAAAATTATTGTCATTCTACTTAATTGTAAAAAAAAAGAAGGATTGAAGTCATTAAATGATAGATTATTTTTTTTAAATGTGAGAAACAATTTTTGTTGGGAAATATATTTGAACTATTCAAATTATATGAAATTACTTTTGACATTATACTTTGAGGTACGAATTTAGATAACTATATATATTATATATATATATATATATGATGAGAAACTTTTAAAATATTATGTTGTGGTTGTATATTTTTAAAACATTACATAAATTATTGTAAGTGGTAGATATAGCACTAAGATGGTTCAATCACCATTGTTATAATAAGTTTAGATATAATATTTAGAGAATATTTAGATAACATTTTATTCAACCACTACAAAAAAAGGCTCAAATTCTAGGGGTTATAATTACATAACGGTCAATAACCCCGCAATTTAGTGTTCCGGCAGTTGACTGCAATTAGGTGTGTCACAATTAAGTCACGGGGGTTTCTTGGCAACCTTTGGTACCATTAGCAGGGGTTTACTACGGGGTTTTGAATCCCAACCGCATTTCAAATTCTAGAGTCAGATACCCAACAATTTGTGAACTCGAGGAGTCAAAACACCCACAATTAATGAATTTTACATTAAAATTAACAGGAACTTAAACCCCTGCAATTTATGAAATATAACTTTTTATAGCATTTTGCCAGAAATATTCAATTTTACATCATTGTCAAACCTAAAAGGGCATATTAGTATTAAGAAATAACACAATATTTCGCCACAAACGTATATCATAAAGTGTATAATTAGTTTTACAAACTAAATTGAAACATGTCATCCGCTTCCACCATTACGATTACAAGAAACTTCATATCACTACAAAAACTTGCTTGAACTTTAAATCATTGCAAAAAAATGTTTTAACTTCAAATCACTACAAAAATTTGCTTAAACTTCAAATCAATAGCACCCAAACTCAAGAAAGGATCTGCAGCAGTTTATGGAACTTCAGCGGATTTTACTACGATTATTGTCACTAGCATCAGCTGACTGCAAAGGAGAATACACAATAAGTGACTTTATCCAAACTCAAAACATGGATGAATGTAGCAAATTCCGAACTTTATAACAATTTCCTTTTATGATCAGGAACTAGGTATTAAAGGAAATAGCTTAAGCCTTAAAAGCAGAGATCAAAATCCAAAATACAAGAACATACTTGCATTCTATAGGACAAAGTTAAAGCAAATAAAAAAAGTTACAAGAATGTTACCCCAAGTAGTGCCTGACCCGTAAAACTTTACCAGAAATAATGGAGCTAATCTAAGTAGATATGTTACTAGAAAACACAATGGATAATTTCTGTGTTTTTCAATTAGCTTTTGCATTTATTAAATGGAAAACTTGAGCGTCACTTCTCTTCCTAAAGGGGACTGAGGCAACATAATTGATAAATTCTTCCACTGTAAATTTTGAGAAAGTAAGGGATAAACATACTGAAGAGTTTTCGGAGCATCTTTTCCTACACTACCATAGATTATCAGAGTTATGAACTATCTTCCTAGGCATCTTTGTTATACATAGGGTGATGCTCATAAGTCAGAACTAAAAAAGGAACTGCTAGCAAGTTGGTCATAAAGTAATCCCACAAGGATCAGAAAGAATTTGGACCGATAACCCTGCCGGCATTTTATGGATCTCACGAAAAGAGAGGAATCAAAGATGCTTTGAAGGGAGAGTTGTACCTTCCCCTAGCTTGAGCCTTGAAACGTAAATATTTCTATTAACTTTCGTAATGTCAGCTCAAAAATGAGTATGAAGTTGAGACACTGTTAGATTTTTTGCATTCTTTGCAAAAGGAGTTTGATACCTCTTATACTTGTCCAGCACTTATTTCTAATATTCTATCAACAAAGACTTTCACACACTTGTCAGGAAAACAATTGTAATCACTAGCCTCAAAAAATCTCAAGCATGGCACCTCTAATACCCGAAAAATAACATAGTTCTCAACAGCAAAAGTTTAAAAGTTACAAATGATAATCCTGTAAAACAGCATTAAGAACAAGAACAATTGCTAAAACACCACTGAGCATATTTTAGTACTTACAATGAACAATACATAATTTACAAAAATTCCTCAAGAGCGCATTCTCACTCATACCTAACTTCTAGATGACTTTCCCATTTAGTTCTTTAAAGAACCCTCTTTTCAAGGAACCCTCTTTAAGCCCATTGGTTATAATAAGATAGAAAATTTAATAAAAATTTAATAAACATGTAATTAAATCAAATACTTTAATGGCCTTGGGGACCAAGCACATGATCAAGAACTCTTTTCTCTAATGAAACAGACATTGACAAATTGTGGGTGCAAAGGAAATGACTATAACTAAACTAGTACATCTGATATACAAACAAGGTCATTAAGGAAGAGAGAATGTAAAAGTTATATTTACCATTGTAGGAGGAGAAGCAAATAACCCCGCAAATTGTTCTGGTAATGTGCCTTCTTTCATTATCTTATATGACTTGAAAGCAGCCATCATTTGATTGTGATTATTCACCATTTTTTTATAGTGTGTTTGGCTTTCGTTGTGAGCATTCAACAATTTATTGTAGTTCTCTTGGAAATTGGATGAACATGAAACACTTGAAGCATTCATATCACTGTAGCGAGGTTTTTCTTGTTCAAAAACTCTAGTGGGGACAACCCCTAATCCCAAACACCTTACCCTTCCAGAGTGCTCTTTTCCTAGCACTTTACCAACTACATCATCTGGCGATACTATAGACTCATCCAGTGCTTTGACTCAAAGTTTGCTGTTTTTTTTCCTGAATATAGAACATACACAAAATACATTATCAAAATATTAAAAATTAATTGAGAACATAGATGTATTACCTAAATATAATACATATTTTGTTATCTAATTAAGGACCTACCTGTTATGCAGAAATGTATTGTCACTAGAACAATTATTCCCAAAGAAAAGATCACAGACTATAATTTTATAATACTTAAGGATTTATTTCAGATTTCGATTACCTCACTTAAAATTAAATATAACTGTATCAATCTAAAATTTCAGCCCAAATATCTAGCTAAATACTCAAAAAGAGTAGAGATCAGATCTCTATTTGAGCCAGAAAACTTCTGAGTAGTAACTTGGAAGTTCAAGCCTAGACCAGACTTGGACGAAATCTGAGTCAGGTGAGGTCTAGGGAAATCTGGCAATGGATGGGGGATTTAATTATAAGTTTGATCACATGAGTGGATAGCCAAGACGTTAAAGAGCCTGTACGGCTTTACGGAATCGCATTCGGGCCAGTAGAACTCCCGAAACTGATCTAGTCATGAAAGAGTAGTTTTAGAACGTCAAGGGTTGAAGGTGTGTTGCGAAATGGGAGCTTGGAACTCAAATTCTGAGTTTCTGTCTCCGTGTAAGTCGCCGGGGCGGGATTAATCCCGCCAAGGTGAGGCCACTGTGGTGGGACAGTCGCGACTTAAATTTGGAAAAAACCCAAAAAATGTTATTTTCTGCAAAACTTCGTTCTTAAGAGCTAAGGGATGACCTAGGGTAGTTTCTTGTCAGATTTCTACGAATTCTAGCGCTATAGGTAAGATAATTACTCCCCTAATTCGTATTTCGATACTTAGAACTTAGAATCTTGGGTAAATATCGTTGGGGAAGGGTTTTGGCCTGAAGTTAATGGTGGGAAAAGCCCTAGTTAAGCATTAGGATCTTGGGTTGATTTTTTTTTGTTATAATCCGGGTAAATAAGACCTTGTTTAATGATCCTTGCATTAATAGCTTGTTTTATATCAAGAACGAGCTGAAAGACTCCGAAAAGGGAAGGCTCAGGTGTCTTAGGAGTATTCAGGCTTGGTTTCGAGGTAGGTGATGGTTCAACTTCCTGTTCGGGGATATATGTCTGTTAATTACTTCATTGGATGCATACATGTATATGAATAGGGAAACGTGAATTGAACCTAATGAAATGATTATATGTGCACGATTACATGCCATGAACCTGTTACTTGACTGTGTGACTATGGGTACTGTTCATTATGGGTGTGATTGTGACTGTGGTTGTGCTGACTGGACCGAGTGTCACGTTCCGACTCATATATTGGACCGGATGTTACGTTCCGACACATGTATATTAGATCGGGTGTCACGTTCCGACACACTAACCGTTTGGGTGTGGGTTCCATGAGAGGACCACTTGTGATTATTGTATTCTTGTCTACCTGTCATTGATATTGGAAAATTGTATCTTGCTCCTGAAATGATAATTGCATTTTGCATTCTGTATATGTGTGTTTAATGTGTTGTAATTACTTACTTATATTTTTCTTACTGGAGTAGCCGCGTGATCCTACCAGTACACTGTGCTTTCGTGTACTGATACTGCACTTGCTCGTTCTTTGTTGAGTACATGGCATCTTCAGACGGCTACTGATAGACCTCAGCTAGGGGATCATTGACCGAGGCCAGATTTGAGGGTGATCCAGTTCTTTCAGGCTATCATGGATCCTTCATTTGTTTAGTCCATTCTTTTCGGACTCAGACTACATAGTTAGACTTTTACTTATGTTTAGTTTCGGGGTTGCGCCCCCTTTTCTTAGACTTGTTGATTAGTAAAGTTTTGGTACAATGACTTTTAGGTTCTAGGGGTTGAATTTCCGTGATGATTATGTTAGTTGTTCTTTTTAAACCTTCGTAGTTTATGGGAACTCCATATTTCATTCGTCATTTAAACCTGCTTCCGTATCTTTAAATGTTTTAGTTTCTTTAAGTTGCTTAGTCATGTTGTAGTAATGGTTCTCCTATCGGAGGGTTAGTGTGGGTGCCAATCACGGCGGTCTGAGTCATGACAAAGTTGGTATCAGAGCCCTAGGTTCGTTGATCTCATTGTACCATAACGAGTCTAGTAAAGTCTGGCGGAACGGTATGGAGACGTCTGTACTTTTCTTCGAGAGGCTACTGGACTTTAGGAAATCTCTCTATCTTCTTCTCCTTTCGTGCTATGACTTGATTCCAATTGGTATCTGGTGATCCAAATTGGTATCTAATCTCTTTCACTCCTCGGTCCGCAAATGGTTAGCACACGATACAACGGTGTCAGGCCCGTAGCTCCCATCAATGAGCCAGCAGAGGAGCCCACGGCAAGAGGTCGTGGTCGAGACAGGGGTAAATTAAGAGGAAGGGGCAGAGGCCGAGGAGGGGTAGAACCCACCAGGGGTGGAGCCCTAGGTGAGAATGTTCCCAGGGAAGAGGCCCCTCCTGCACCCCAAGAAGAGGTGGAAGAGAATGTGGAGTTGGAAGACGAGGAGGATGTTGGACCAGAGGAGGACGCACAGGCTGAGACTACATGTCTTCCTCCCTTAGACCAAGTGATAGCTCAGCAGATCATGACTTTTCTGAGGGGGATGGTCCGCTCTGGAGTCTTTCCCACTGATGACTTTTTCCGTCCCCTATTGGGTCCTGTGATGAATGGTACTGAGAATGAGATGTTGACTAAGTTTCTGAAACTGAAGCCGCCTGTGTTCCATGGTTTTGAGAGTGAGGATGTCTATGAGAGGCTTCACAAGTTAGGCATTGTACACCAGCATGGAGTAGAGTTTGTGACCTTCCAGCTTCAAGGTGAGGCTAAGAAGTGGTGGAGGGCCTATGTGGAATGCGGATCGCCAGTCTTGCCCCCACTCACTTGGATGCAGTTTCATGCTTTGTTTCCAGAGAAGTATGTGCCCCGGACTTTGAGGGATTGCAAGAAGGATGAGTTCATGGCCTTAGAGCAGGGTGGTATGACTGTAGCTGCTTAGGAGGCTAAGTTCCATGCCTTGTCCAGATATGCTACACAGTTGGTGACTACAGAGGAGGAAATCAGCGAGGTCGTGGAGGCTGGGGAAATGGTAATGCAGGTAGAAGAGCAGTGCATCCAGGTAAGGAGGTTGCATATCAAGATGATAGGGATCTGTTTTGTGCCTTTCCGGGTAAGACCGAGGCTGAGGCGTCTGATGCAGTGATCACAGGTACTATCCTTGTCTGTGACCGGATGGCTACTATTTTTTTTGATCCGGTTTCTACTTATTCATTTGTTTCAGTTCAGTTTGCCTTGGGATTTGATACGGCTTGTGATGTGCTTGATGCCCCGATCCATGTTTCTACCCCAGTTGGAGAGTCTGTCATAGTCACCCATGTTTATCGTGCTTGTCCTATTCTGTTTATGGGTTTTCAGAGTTGGGCTGATTTGGTTATTTTGGATATGACTGACTTTGATATAATCTTAGGCATGACTTGGTTGTCCCTCTATTATGTTGTGCTTAATTGTAATGCTAAGTCTGTGACTCTAGAGATCCCGGGTAGGGAAAAGTTTGAGTGGGAAGGGGCTACAAGCCTAAGCCAGCTAAGGTCATATCTTTCATTCGGGCTAGGAAACTGGTGGGGCAGGGGTGTTTAGCGTATTTAGCACATATTCGGGCTGTTGATGCTGAGTCTCTCTCTATTGAGTCTATTATGGTAGTGTCTGAATTCAAGGAAGTGTTTACTACTGATTTTCCTGGTATACCTCCGGATAGGGATATAGATTTCTGTATTGACTTGGACCGGGCACTCATCTCATCTCCATTCCTCCTTATCGCATGGCTCCGGTAAAATTGAGAGAGCTTAAAGCTCAAATCTAGGAACTTCTTGATAAAGGTTTCATCTGTCCTAGTGCTTCCCCGTGGGGTGCTCCTGTCTTGTTTTTTAAGAAAAAGGATGGTAGTATGAGGATGTGCATAGACTATCGACAGTTGAATAGGGTCACCATTCGAAATAAGTATTCATTGCCTCGGATAGATGATCTATGTGACCAGTTTCAGGGTGCATCCGTTTTCTCTAAAATTGACCTAAGGTCTGGTTACCATCAGTTAAAGATTAGGCCTGAGGATGTACCAAAAACGGCATTCAGGACCCGCTATGGGCATTATGAGTTTTTAGTGATGTCATTTGGGTTGACCAATGCGCCTGCAACTTTCGTGAGTTTGATGAATGGTATGTTCAAACCATTCCTGGATTATTTTGTTATCGTCTTTATTGATGACATTTTGGTTTATTCGAAGAGTAAGGAAGAGCATGCCAACCATCTTCGTATTGTTTTGGGTGTACTTGGGAAACAGAAGTTGTATGCCAAATTTTCCAAGTGTGAGTTCTGGTTGACTTCAGTTGCCTTTTTGGGGCATGTGGTTTCAAGAGAATGGGTAATGGTAGATCCCCAAAAGATCGAAGCAGTCAAGAACTGGGTCCGGCCTAGCTCTATGACTGAAGTTAGGAGTTTCGTGGGGCTCGCCATCTACTATTGACGGTTTGTGAAAAATTTTGCTTCCATCGCCACACATTTGACAAGGCTGACCCAAAAGGAGGTGCCTTTCGAGTGGACTGACAAGTGTGAAGAGAGCTTCCAAAAGCTCAAGACTCTTCTGACCACAACACCTATTCTGGCACTGCCGGTGGAAGGTAAAGATTTCATTGTTTATTGTGATGCTTCACATTCGGGTTTGGGTGCTGTGTTGATGTAGGATAAGAATATAGCTTATGCATCGCGGCAGCTGAAGGTGCATGTGAGAAACTACCCGACGCATGACTTGGAGTTGGCAGCAGTAGTGTTTTCTCTCAAGATCTGGCGGCATTACCTTTATGGTGTCAAGTGTGAGGTGTTTACTGACCATCGTAGTTTACAACATGTATTCACTCAGAAGGACCTGAATCTGAGACAGTGAAGGTGGATAAAGTTACTCAAGGATTATGATGTTACCATCCAGTATCATCCGGGTAAGGCTAACATGGTGGCAGACACATTAAGCCGGAAGACGGTGAGTATGGGTAGTCTAGCTAGCTTGGGTGTGTCCAAGCGACCTTTGGCCAAGGAGATTCAAACCTTGGAGTCTAAGTTCATGCAGTTGGGCATCTCAGAGAAAGGTGGGGTAGTGGCCAGCATTGAGGTTAGGCCCACATTCATTGAGAAAATCAAGGCCAAACAGTTTAAGGATGAGAGTTTAAATGAGCTCAGGAAGAAGACAGTGCTTGGCAAGGCACAAGATGCGGCTCTTGACGCGGGTGGTGTGCTCAGTTTTAAGGGAAGAATTTGTGTTCCCCGAGTGGATGACTTGATTCAGAAGATATTGACTGAATCCCATGGTTTGCGGTATTTCATTCATCCGGGTGTGACCAAGATGTACAGAGATTTGAAACGACTTTATTGGTGGCCTGGCATGAAGAAAGACATAGCTGAGTTTGTGGCTAAGTACCAAAATTGTCAGCAGGTAAAGTATGAGCACCAAAGGCCTGCAGGTTTGCTTCAGTGAATGCCAATTCCTGAATGGAAGTGGGAAAGGATAGATATGGATTTTGTGGTTGGTCTTCCCAAGACCTTGGGGAAGTTTGACTCCATTTGGGTGGTGGTTGACAGACTAACTAAGTCAGCCCACTTCATTCCAGTCAGAGTAGACTATAATGCTTAGCAGTTGGCTAAGGTCTATGTGAAGGAGAGAGTGACGTTGCATGGGGCCTTTCCATCATCTCAGACCGCGGTACGCAGTTCACATCCAAGTTTTGGGGGAAATTGCATGAGGAGTTGGGCACTCACCTCACTTTTAGCACAGCCTTCCATCCACAGACGGACGGGCAGTCAGAGAGAACTATTCAAGTGTTAGAGGACATTGAGGACATGTGTGATTGACTTTGGAGGGCATTGGGATAAGTTCCTACCTTTGTGTGAGTTCTCATATAATAACAATTACCACTCCTGCATTAACATGGTACTGTTCGAGGCCCTTTATGGAAGGAGATGTAGATCACCCATAGAGTGGTTTGAGGCCGGATATGTGAAACCTTTGGAGGTTGATTTGGTAAAAGAGGCTCAGGATAAGGTGAGAAGCATCCAAGCTAAGTTTCTAGCAACCCAGAGTCGACAGAAAAAATATGCAGACCGTAAGGTAAGCGACATGACATTTCAGGCAGGTGAGCAAGTTCTTCTAAAAGTGTCAACCATAAAGGGGGTAATGAGATTTGGCAAGAAGGGCAAGCTTAGTCCTTTACATCAGGCCATTTGAGATTCTTGACTGTGTAGGGCCAGTGGCTTATAGGTTGGATTTACCGCCTAGCCTGTCTGGAGTCCATCCGGTGTTCCACATGTCCATGTTGAAGAAATATCATGGGGACGGAGATTACATCATAAAGTGGGACTCAGTTTTTCTAGATAAAAACCTTCAGTATAAGGAGGAACCGGTTGCAATTCTTGATCGCGATGTCCGGAAGCTAAGGACCAAGGAGATAAAGTCCGTGAAAGTTCAATGGAAGCACCGTCCGGTTGAGGAAGCTACTTGGGAAACCGAGAAGGACATGCGAGACAAGTATCCCCAGCTATTTGACGATTCAGGTACTACTCTACTCTTGCCTTAGCCAGTTCTCCTAATTTATCACTCGGGGACGAGTGAGGGGTAAATTGGTATCTATTATAACGACCTGTTCCCATCGTTATGGAAAAGACAATGGGGAAGGAATTTGGGCCAGAAAACTTCTGAGTAGTAACTTGGAAATTTCTAGCCTAGGCCAGACTTGGATGAAATCTGAGTCAGTGATGTCTAGGGAAATCTTGTAATATATGGGGGATTTAATTATGAGTTTGATCACATGAGTGGATAGCCAAGATGTTAAAGAGCATGTACGGCTTTACAGAATCGAATTCAAGTGAGTAGAACTCCCGAAACTGATCTTGGCGTGAAAGGGTAGTTTTAGAACGTCAAGGGTTGAAGGTGTGTTGCGAAATGGGAGCTTGGAACTCAAATTCCGAGTTTCTGTCTCCGTGCAAGCCGCCGAGGGGGATTAATCCCACCAAGGCGGGGCCGCTTTGGAGGGATGAAGCCCGCTGTGGCGGGACATTCGCGACTTAAATCTGGAAAAAACCCCAAAAACGTTACTTTCTGCAAAACTTCATTCTTAAGAGCTAAGAGACGACCTAGGGCAGTTTCTTGTCAGATTTCCACGAATTCTAGCGCTAAAGGGAAGATAATTACTCCCCTAATCCATATTTTGATTCTTAGAACTTAGAACCTTGGGTAATTATCGTTGGGGAAGGGTTTTGGCCTGAAGTTAATGGTGGGAAAAGCCCTAGTTAAGCATTAGGATCTTGGCTTTGGCCTTGGGTTGATATTTTTGTTATAATCCGGGTAAATTAGACCTTGTTTAATTATCTTTGCATTAATTGCTTGTTTTAGATCAAGAACGAGCTGAAAGACTCCGGAAAGGAAAGGCTCACGTGTCTTAGGAGTATTAAGGCTTGGTTGCGCGGTAGCTGATGGTTCAACTTCCTGTTGGGGGATATATGTCTTTTAATTGCTTCATTGGATGCATGCGTGTATATGAATAGGGAAATGTGAATTGAACCTAATGAAATGATTATGTGTGCACAATTACATGCCATGAACCTGTTACTTGATTGTGTGACTATGGGCACTGTTCATTATGGGTGTGTTTGTGACTGTGGTTGTGCTGACTGAACCGGGTGTCACGTTCCGACACATATATTGGATCGGGTATCACGTTCCGACATATATATTGGACCGATGTTACGTTCTAACACATGTATATTGGATCGGGTGTCACGTTCCGACACACTAACAGTTTGGGTGTGGGTTCCATGAGAGGACTACTTGTGATTATTGTATTCTTGTCTACCTGTCATTGATATTGGGAAATTGTATCTTGCTCCTGAAATGATAATTGCATTGTGCATTCTGTATATGTGTGTTTACTGTGTTGTAATTACTTGCTTATATTTCGCTTACTGAAAAGGATATTACCAAGTGCGCATAGCCGAAGGAGATGAGCCCAAGACCACGTGCGTAAGAAGGTATGGAGCGTTCGAGTGGCTCGTGATGCCGTTCGGTAAGGCACCAGCCACGTTTTGTCCTCTCATTAATAAGATTTTCCAGCCATACCTTGATGAGTTCGCGGTGGTATACTTCGATGACATAGTCATTTATAGTAATACCCCGGAGGAGCACGTGGAGTATCTACGTAAAATCTTCCAACTACTCAATTTTACATCAAGAAAGAGAAGTGCTCGTTCGTTAAGAAGGAGGTAGACTTCTTGGGGCATATCATAAGCCAAATCAAGATGGACGAGGCCAAGGTGTCCTCCATAAGGGAGTGGGAGGTGCCTACTTCCGTGACCGAGTTGCGGTCCGCGTGATCCTACCAATACACTGTGATTTCGTGTACTGATAATGCACTTGCTCGTTCTTTGTTGAGTACAGGGCATCTTCAGGCGGCTACTGATAGACCTCAGCTAGGGGATCATTGACTGAGGCCGGATTCGAGGGTGAGCCAGTTCTTTCAGGCTTCCATGGATCCTTTATTTGTTTAGTCCATTCTTTTCGGACTCAGACTAAATAGTTTGACTTTTACTTATGTTTAGTTTCGGGGTTGCACCCCCTTTTCTTAGACTTGTTGATTAGTAGAGTTTTGGTACAATGACTTTCAGGTTTTTAGGGGTTGAATTTTCATGATGATTATGTTAGTTGTTTTTGTTAAACCTTCGGAGTTTATGGGAACTCCATATTTCATTCGTCATTTAAACCTGCTTCCGTATCTTTAAATGTTTTAGTTTCTTTAAGTTGCTTAGTCAGGTTGTAGTAATGGTTCTCCCACCGGAGGGTTAGTGTATGTTCCAATCATGGCGGTCTGGGTCGTGACACCGATCATCCTAACAAAACTGAAATAATGAAAATAAATAAGGGATCCTCCGGAAGCAAAGAGGCTCACCAAAGCTAACTCGAACTGCTATGGTATCAACGAAGAGCCTGTTGATGACCTTGATCTCTTGTATCTGCATCATGAAACGATGCAGGTCAAAGGACATCAGTACATTGAATGTACGAGCATGTAAGGGGAATACTGAACATAAGACAAAAGCTTGAACTTGGAAAGAAGGAAACTCACGTCAACTCTACTCAACTCAACCTCAAATCAATGTAGTATAAAAACAACCATAAAGATGTAGTTTTTATAAAGCATATAAAACAGTAGATAACAACTCAATGTATTTAAAAATACAATAATAACTCACTTTGTATGTAAAGATACAAAATAACTCAATTTGGGAGATTTTCTAACCGACAACCATCACTATGAGCTATGTGATGATACATTGTCTCGCCCACGCTGCTAGAACTGTCCTATACCTTGTCGGGGTATAGAACTCCTCAACTAAGTGGATCTACTAAGCTATGCTTAAAAAGCAATAAGGAATCATCTAAAAAGTAAGACCCTTTCTACCCACATTGGCTACATGGTTTATGAGGACTTTGAGTTATCTGAACTCGTCCCCATATCGGTGCTCAATACTACTCCCAAAATATAACTTAGCTCATATGTTTAAAAACATTTCTTCATCCTCAAACTTTGAGATTATTACTCGAAAGATTTCTCTTAAAAGAGATAGTACTCAAAACTCCTCATGAACTCCTTTGGAAATAAAAACATTTACTCTTGTGAATAATTAGTTCCCATATATTTATTTTGAAGAATGAAACTCAACTCTCCTCATCCTCAAACTCAAGTACTAAAGTCTTAAAATAAGTTTTTTAAAAGATTGTAAAAGACTTCTCAAAATGACTCGAAAGAACTCTCAAGACTTTACTCTTAACTCCACCTTGAATTTGAATTATGAATTCAATGATTACGATTCATGTTATGAATGATCTCTCGATGTTTAGATGTAGTTTAGAGAAGTTGGAATCAGAAATGAGTGAAGGTATACCTTAAAAGAACTCAGACGGGTCAAACGATGGAAAAAGGATGGGGACAGGCGACCCTGGCGCACTGAGTGGCGCGGGGCGCCAGCCCCTAAACTACATAAGATAGTTTGGGGCGCACTGAGTGGCGCGGCGCCCCACCCCCTGCCCAGATTTCTGAAGAATTTGCTTGCTTCAATTTCGTCTCTAACTCCTCTATAATCGAACGATTTCCCTCAAACTCTTTTGGATTCTTAGACCCAACATAATTACAACAAAAATCCGCTCTAAATCACTCAATAAAAATAATCAAACTCAAGAGCCTCATCGCAAGAACTCAACGAGACCTCATACTTAAAGAATAAATCACAAACTTCAACAAACTCATCAAGAACTTAAATCTTTCAATCTTTATGGATGAATTCAAATATGTAAATTAAGATTGGTGTGTGGGTGAACGAACCCATCACTATGGAAGCTTACATACCTCTTAGAATCGAATCCTTAGCGAAAACCCCTCGAAGATTGCAAGAATCTTGATCGTTTTTCCTTTTCTCCTCTTTTCCTCTTCTTGAACTCCTCTCAAAACCCTAACATATTTGGGATTGTAAAAACTGACCCAAATCAGTTTTGACCCCAAAAAATATTACTAAAATCGTTTTAAGCTGATGGTGAAGGAAAAGACCAAAATACCCCTCATTAATCTGGGTAATTTTCCTTAACTTGACAGGCTGACTTCAAACGAGCATATCTCCCTCATCCAAACTCAAAATTTAACAAACTCGGTGGCGTTGGAAAGAGGATTCCAAGACCTTTCATTTGATATCTTATGGGCCACCTAAATCATCATGTACTGAAAGATATGACCGTTTGAAATTGACCCAAAACTCACAACTCAAGCATAACTCGCAAAATTTCAAATTTGGCTATTTCCCCATTAGTCCTTTCTAAGTTTAGCTCTTTCTAATACCGAGGTGTTACACTTTACTTGAGGGTTGTGTTTTCTTGGCGACTTGAGATTGGGTTTTTCTAAGCTTGGAGCCTCTTATGAATGCTTATGGGTGGATGTCGTTCCACGATGACTTAGTCCTGATATTGGAATCCTCTCGGAGTTGACATGGCTCTTGTCACTCTTGCTAGATGGGCTAGGAGTTGATTGGACACTGTGATTATTTCTAGTTCGAGGTCGATGTTTACGGTTCGAGGCTGTTATCTCTGGTCTAAGGCTAATCTTTACGGTTCAAGGCTGTTATTTCCAGTCCGAGGCTGATGTTTTACGGTTCAAAGCTGCACCTCTAGTTAGAGGTCATCACCTTGGGGTTCGAGGCCCGGAGTACACTTATTAAAGTTGGATTTTAGGCACTACACTCTTTTAGTTGTAGATATTCAGTGTACATGTTGGGCTTATGGGGTCCGTTTAGGTTTTATCTACCTTCTGGACTAATGGGGTCCAGTTAGATTTAGTTTAGTTGTACTTAGATTTACTTTCGGTATGCTCGTGTGCTCCCTTTTATATCCGCTTTGATCTTTGTTTGTGTCTAGATTCTATCTTTTCTGATTGGTTTTAACTTTCTTGCTCAGTCGGCCTTTGATGCCTACTGAGTACCTTTATTTTGATACTCATGCTACACTCTGTATTTTTTTTCGCGAGGCAGGTCCTAGTACCAGTTACCAGCAGTGATCGTTCGTGCCATCTTTTGCACCTTTGGGATATCGGAGACGAGGGTGAGCACTTGGCATCCTGGATCAACCTGTCTCCTTTTGTACATATTTTAGCTAGTCTTTTGCCTCTAAGACGCTTGTTGTGGTCCACTTTTTAGACTTGTATTTGTTCTTATTAGACAACTCTGTACTCGTGACTTTCAGGTTCTGAGAGGGTTTTTATTATATATAGTTTTTGATTTGCTTCCGTTCTGTCTCTTTCTTATTGCTAGAGTTATTTCTATTTAGTTCGTACTCATTACTTGTCATTTTGGGTAAGGGTTGACTTACCTACTGGTGGGTTATAGTAGGTGCCATCATGACTCGGGAAGTCGGGTCGTGACACATAAGGTTATGTCAAATTTTAAGAATAAAATTTAATTATCTAAAATTAAAAATTTATATTAGACAAATAAAATACTTTATAAATGATACTGAATTAAATATTTAAGATAGATATTGTCTTTTGAGAATATATTAACCAACAAATATATATACATGTCTTTAACTATGCTAATGCATGTATTAAATCTCTTTGCATTATTAAATATAGAAGTTTGTGGTATTAGTAATACACTCCTCAGGAGTCAAGAATATAAAAAAATATGTTAAAAGTGAGATTCAAACAAATCACTTTGCATTATTAAACATATGAGTCCATGATGTTAGTAATACACTCCTCAAGCATTATTAAACATAGAAGTACATGGTATTAGTAATACACTCCTCAGGAGTCAAGAATATTAAAAAGAACATGTTAAAAGTGAGATTGGAACTCAGGCTCAACAACACTAAAAAAGTCAGAAGCATCCACCCTAGAGCTAGTGGACCACTTAGATCATTTGTTCATTGGGTGTTCTATGTTAACTTTATACAAATACCTCTTAATTTCTACACATTATATTTCGAGAGGAGGTTAATGGGTGCTCGAGCACACGATGGACTCTATGTGGATCCACCCCTGCTCAACACACAATAAAGTAAGCATTAGTTATACATATCATGAAAAAGTGTACCGAACAAGGTACTACTAATACACAGAGTTAATGCATGCATTATTTTTACTAAGAGTCTGTTTGGAAAATCACCCGTTAATTAAAATTGGTGTAATAACTAGAGTAGTAATTAACAGCCAAGTAATTACACAACCTAGTAGTTACATTGACTTGTTTGTTTGTCACAGTATAATTACACTTTAATTACAAATGTACTGTTTGGTTGCACAATTGCAGTCATAAGGTTATGTCAAATTTTAAGAATAAAATTTAATTATCTAAAATTAAAATTTTTATATTAGACAAATAAAAGACTTTATAAATGATGTAAAATATTTAAGATATATATTATCTTTTGAAATATAATAATCAACAAATATATGTACATATCCAGGGGCGGATTTATTAAGACCAAAGGAGTGACACGGGAAACTGCTTTGTCGAATTTTTTTTACGATATATATATATAAAGAAAACAATAAACACAAATATATTATATGAATTGACATTCCTTGACACAAAAATGTGCGTAGCGTATATACGCGTCAATTTCGCTAAACAGGTCGCGAGTTCAAATCTGGATGACATCATTTTGATACATTTTAATTTTTAGGTTCACGTTTACCCTTCATCATGAAAATTAGACTTATTTTTAATGTTTTTTTCCTTTCACCTTCTTTTTCACCCAATAAAATTGATTAAGAAAAATTTATAAAATTAATTAAATAATAAGTTGTTTAGTGATTTTGTGTTCTATATTAAAAAAGAACATATTTTTAATAAAAATAAATTCACCTTCTTTCTCACCAATAAAATTGATTGAGAACAATTTATGAAATCAATTGAATAATAAGTTTTTTAATGATTATATGTTCTTCATTAAAAATGGCAATATTATTTTTAATGAGGCTATTTTGAAAACATTTCAAAAAAAAAAAAATCACGGAGAAAAAGTTGTAATATTTTTGTTAAATTCTTTTATTAGAAAAGTTGTAGTACTTTATGTAAATTGTGTTTTATTTATTATTTTGTCATTTTATTACTATGGTATTATATTATTTAATTTATTATTTCTCATATTAAAAAGGTAACACCGCTTACAAAAAGTCATGCGTATGTCACTGTACATATCTTAACTAATATTATAAAAAAATTGATTTATGTTTTTCAAATTGGTATATATTAATTAAATTAATAATAAAAATAAAATGTACGAGATTTCTATGAACATCATAAAGTATCTGTTCACAAAAATATAAATATTACAAATATAATGTCATAAATTATGAAAATATTTCACAAAAAGATAATCTGTCAAGTCTTACTAAAAAATAAATGACTCGCAATGTGAAATATCAAGCCAATACTACTAAAACAAATGAAATTGAAAATATAGCATAAGTTCTATAACCTTATTTAAGAATGAATTTTCCTTCAATTTTTAAATTAGAATACTAACAAAATTATGCTAATGAAAAAAGTAAACATAGAATACATAAATAAAATAGATAATACGAAATATCGCGTGGAATCACAAGAAGTGAATGTTGAGAATGAGAAGGAAATGAAATATAAATAATATAAAATAAAAAATATATTTTTAGAATGATAAAATATTTATTTTTAAAAAAATAGAACTAAAAATCAATTAAAAAATGAAATTAAAAATTAATCAGCTTGTAATTACACCATCTAATTACCTACAATTCACAGGCCCTCCCTGAGAATTGGAGAGTGTAATTACCCCTTGTCAATTACACCCAATTAATTGCTGACCAAGTAATTACATGGCCAACCAAACATGTCAGAACAATGTAATTACACCCAATTATATCTAATCCAATTATTAGGGTGACTTTCCAAACATACCCTAATACACTCTACCGAACGACCCCTCATATTGGTTGAAACTGATGGAGTTGTATTTGCATGCAAATTTCCATTCGAATCTGTCTATATTGTAATTCTTAAAATTCAAATTGAAGACCTCTGATTTCTCCCTAATTTCTTTAAGCAGGTAACTACGACGTGAAGAGTTGAATTTCTTTTCAGAAGTGCTATGATACCATGTTGAATTAATACAAATTTATTGATCAAGAAAGAAAGCTTGGAGAAGAAGAAGACAGGGAAGAGGAGAGAAGAGGTACTTGCGAGAGTATTAGTATTGTGCTAGCCACTTGCTTAACTAACAACCTTACTAAAGAATAATAACTTTTCTAACTAACTTATTAATTGTTCACTACTAATACACTCTTAATAGTGTATATCACGTATGTATATCAATGTATACACTC
>JAJONR010005063.1:0-41945 GCA_029582245.1 Solanum etuberosum
AACAACAACCAACAACATAAACTCAAACGCTGCTGAGATTGCTGGAGTCGTTTGTGAGCTACTGGGTTCTGGGTCTTCTTTGGTTAACAGAATTGGGCTGGGTTGGGAGTTGGATCGATTTAGGAGCTGAGCTGGAGTATTTAGTTGACTGATGGGTTCTCTTGTTGGGTTTGAGGATAATTGATTTGGGCTCAGCCCAAAATTTGATCTTTTAAAGGGTTTGCAAAAATGACTTAGGAAAATAGCCACATGGATGCAATTATGGCCAAATGGGAATTATGAAGTTAGCCGAATCGAGTTGATTAGCAAATTTGACTACAGTTACAATAAGATGAATTAACTAATTAGTTAATAAGCTTTTTAATTTCAACGACATGAAATAATTAATCTTAATTATAAACTAATTAACTTAAAATTAAAACCATAAATCGAACTAAACTAAATTAACAAAATATTGGACTAAAACATAAAATCTTTTTGAGATGATTTTTGAATATTCATAAAATGTACTAATTATATACATAATTATATTAAATATTTATTATTTAAAAAATTATAAAAATTGACTAAAATTGCTTACAATAATTTTGAAAAGTGTTTGAGTATTATAAAACTAATTATTCCAAATCGTTCGAAGTTAAAGAAGCTTAAAAATTAATTTGTGTCGGGGAAAATCAAAATTGGATGTCAACAATCATATAACTGAAAAATATCCAAGGGTAGTTAATACTCAACAGCTATATCAATAGATGGTTGATCAAATATAATTCAGTATAGAAGTATATATAAATTTTAAAACATGTGTCGATATCTATCGATATAAATACCAGGTACGAGCGAGTAAAAGCCCGTTAGAGAGAGGTTGAGAGTTGAGACATGTTTTGCAAAAGAAATTAACCAAACATCTTAGCAAAAACTGTTGTATAAGGGCAATCTTTAGTAGCTCAGTTATTTGGTTATCTGAACTTCCATTTTGTTGGTGAGGATTCGATTCCCTTCCTTATAATCTCCTCCTCGTTTCTCCATACTCTACCCCCAATTTTAAAAAAAGAAAACAAAAAAACTACTGTTATATTCATCTATGAATCAATCCAAGTAGTCTTGGGCCCAAGTAATTCCCGCCCTTCTAAATCATGGGCTCAATATAGTTTTAATATGAAATTACAATCTACCCCTATTTAGTTTGTAATTACATTAATCCCTGAAAAAGTAAAACAAATCGGATACATAATATGTAGCTCGGATACATTAAAAACTAGCTCGGATACATTAAAAAATAACCGGATACATAATATGTAGCTCGGATACATTAAAAACTAGCTCGGATACATTATAAAATTAAGGAATTTTAGAGGTTTTTAGAAATAGAAGGGAATATTGAAAATAAGGAAAACATAAGACGTGTATTTCAGTAATTTTTCCATAAAGCTAACACGACAGTTGACAGTAAGCCCAACTATGTTAACAAGATAATTAGGACAAATCTAACACCACTTAACGGAAAATATGGTGTAAAATTTGGTATCATTAAGTTTTAGCACACTTGTATGTGATTTCTTATACTTCATATGCGTAGTTGATAAAATATGAAATGGAAAAAGAAGAAGGGTAAATGTTTATTTCACATCTGATATTTACATCAAATCATGTAGATTTACTATAATTAAGTGAATTAATAAGTTGATGATACATATCAAGTGTTGCAGGCCTATGTACAAACACATATCGTGTATCTATTTGACTTGATGTAAACATCGGGTGTAAATAATTTTTTGTCAAAGAAAAAAATATATCATGTACCTATTGACTTGATGTAAACATTGGGTGTAAATAAGTTTTTGTCCAAAAAGAAGAGTTTTTTTTGTCACAATTCATATGAAAAGATTCGAAATACGAGGATTAATACACATTTATAATTTTTACAATGAAGAATGAGCATGTGCTACTAGCTATAACATATGCTCAATTAACTTAATTGGGAGCTAGGCCATGACAATCCTAAGGAGTAGTTCATATACTTCTTATATTCCCTTAATAACTACATGTCTAAAATATGTTACTCCCGCGTTCATTTTTATTTATTCATTATATTAAAAATACATGTTTATAATTTATTTGTCCAATTGGAAATCAAGAGATAATGTACCATCTTATACCAATTTTATCCTTATTATTAAGTATTATATATATTCATTTCCCAACATTTTGATAACTTAATAATTAGGAGTGATATAGTAAAATTTATTTATTATTTTTCAATAGGTGTGTCAAATTAAACATTAATGGAGGAAGTATATTTTGGATAGCCAGAAGTGTGTAACGGCTCAAGTCCAAATATCTAGGTATTGGCTAATTAGATTCGTGATCTCACGATTTTATTCTTTTAAACTTTAATCTAAAAGGTACCTCGAACATAAAATTCATAGGTTTGCTCTTATCTGATCTCTAATTTTCCCCTCTCATTAATTCATACGTGAGATACTATCAAACAAGCATCACAATGGACTATGACTACGAGTCCATGATCGGGTTCATCGTCTCCGGCCCATTACCCAAGCCTCCATAAGCAGAATGTTGGTGTTACCTAACCGTCACCAAAAGTTTTTTTATTAGGAGTAGAATATGGACCAGACAGGGAAAACTCTTTGTTGAAGTAACAGATCAACATTTTTTTCAAGAAAATCGGTGAAGTGTCAAAATAGTAGTACCTTTTTCTTCCTTTGTCTCGAAGAAATTAAAAGTGTATACATACATACAAAACATTAATGTAAAACACTTAATTCTGTCTTGTTTATTAACTTTTTTAATACATATTTCTCTTTAGGGGCAGAGCTAATGTAGGGTTAGGGGTTCATCCAAACCTCCTTCGTCGAAAATTTATAAAGTATTTTCTACTTGGTACAAATTATTGTGAATTAACTACATAATTTCACAAAACATCTCTACCATATTTATTAATTTTCCCTATAGTTTGAAATAATTACATATTGTTACACTAATTAATAACTTCAAATCAGATACATCAGTTACATGTATTTTTAGAATTAGATACACTCAAATAGAGAGAGAGGTGAGCGAGAGAAAGAGAGAGGCGAGTGAAATGGTTTATGTATCTCAAATACATGCGAATCAAACTAGATATAAGGAGATGAGAGTAGTGAGCGAGATAGGAGAGAGGCGAGCGAGAGACTCAGGTACATGTGAATCTACTTGGATACAATATATTTAGAATAAATTACACTTAATTTTGACCTCATGTATCCGAAAATATGTATCTGGAAGCGCCAAAGGTATATATCTAAAGCCAAAAATCTAATAAGTTTTGTAATAATGAAAAGTAAAGGAAGGGAGGTTATTAAGGACTAAATTAGTGGGATTTCTTTAAGTTACCAGTTATTTTTTATGTATATAAAGAATGTGTTGGACTCCCTATGGCTAGTTCATGTATTTACTTCTTCTTATTTAGAACCCTCTGAGTAAATATTCTAACTCCGACACTATTCTCTTACTTATATAATCATTGAATTTACTGATTAGATTGTTGATAGTTATGCTTTATCCAATTTCATAATTAAGATTAGTAAAAAAATTTGAATCCTATTAGCGGTGAAGAGAAAAGTTGACTGGACTATAAATTAACTTGTCCCCATAACTTCTGGAGATAACTATTTAAGTAAAAAAAAAACAAAAAAGTATACAGATTTGACCCTAGAAGATTCTAATTAAAGAAAAAAAAAGCCTATAATTTAGAGTGCTTCATTACCTAATAATTATTATGTTAATTTGTTATGGAGTCTTTGGCTTCTCAAGTGTTTGAATCATTTTTAACAAAGTCTTTTAAGTTGTGACATTAATCATTTCTAAAATAGATTAGACAACTTAATTAATGATGGTCTTTAATTTCACGTAGGATAAAAATGAAAGATTCTCAAAGTTTGTTTCTAGACCTTTTTCTCTTTTATTTTCACTACGCGACTTCTTCAACCTCTCTAGCTACCTTCACAAGGTACGTACATACGTAGGAATAAAATTGCCTACATAAAACCTCTCTAGATATCGTGGACTTATGAAATTACGCTGGATACGTTGTAGTCACTTTCTTCTCTTGACTAACTTGATTTGATTTTTTTTGTTGAAATGTGTTTTTTGGTCAAGAAATGGGAGGTTACTTGGTTCAGTTAATTTGTTACCGACAGACAAAATATAAAGATGGATTTGAGTGATTTGTCTTTTTTAACAAGACCATTTTAATTTCATCACACACATTTTTAGGCTTTATGGTTTACATAAATCACGGCTTCAATGTTTCTTCTGAAAATAACTATATAAAACACTAAATAACATCATTTGTCACTTTCATGATTTCATTTTACTTGAATATATTCACAAAGTTTGTAAGTCAAAATATATAACAAGAACTTTGGAACATGGAGCATTAAATTATTTGTCTTTGATAGAGATTGATGAATGAACTTTGTTATGGAGGTTGTACACATTGTCTTTGACTCACTTATATAACATACTAATAAAGTAAATAACTATGAGTTTAAATTATATATACGGAGAATCTAAGTAGATAGGCTACATAAACTTTTATCTTGTTGATGATGGTTTGATTTTCTGTCTTATAATCAGTTCTCTTTTATATGTGGAATATCTTATTTTCAAAATTACAAAATCTTACATATTAAAAGAAGGTCTATGGTAGATATTTTTCAATGACTTGAACATATAAAAATAATTACCGTTACTGATATATATAATATAATATTACTTTATACATGTTCATTGTTATGAGAGCAATAAGCATATAAATAATACTCCCTCAATTTCATTTATATGACATTATTATTAATTATTAATTTTTTTTAAAAAGAACAACTATTTATATTTGATAATTATTTTAAATTATAAAATTTAAGATCATAAATTTCAAAAAAATAATCTTATTTTTCTTTTCAATCTTTAACTCCACCGAAACACCCTTACCTAAATTAAAGTAAAAAGAGTAATATGCATGCACCTACTGATTTAATTTCTAGATATAGCTCTCACAAGTGGTGGGAGATGATTAGTAACTTAGCTTTCAACTTTATGCATGCTTTAATTGATCCAAAGAATTGCCAACTTACCATATTCATCATGATGAATAAAAGAGGGTGGGATGAATAACGGAGTCAGAATTTTAATTAATAAATGTCAATATTTAAAAAATGTCGATCAACACCCTTTAGTATATGTGGCTCCACCACTTGAGGTTTGGGGTGGGGGGTTGCACAAAGTAGCATGAAAAAGAAGGTGGACTTTGTATAAAGAGCCAATGAAAGAAGTGGATAGGGTCAAATAGAGATGCTGAGTGGACACTAGACAATCTCATGAGCTTCAGACATAACACAGCTTCATAAAGAGAAACATACTAACATCACTAAAGTAGGAAACTACTTCTTCATCATTTTTGTCTGAATTTGTGCCCAAAATCTTAATAATTATCGTAATTTTTATGATAAAAGTCTTGATAATTTATCAGAATTTACGATCAAAATCCTCTAATTACCATAACTTAATATCAAGGCAAATCTTGATTAATAAAATATTATATCAACCCGTCAAGATTCTGCTCCAATATATAGTTATTTTAGCACCATTTGCATATCGTCCTTTGGTAACGAGGATTATCCCAATATAAAATTTTGAAATTGAATTTGACCGGCATTTGATTATGAATATTAGCTAAATGGAGATAAAATTTAAACAAAATTCTAAGATTATGTATGATATTATATAAAGCATGAATATTTATTTCATATAAAAGATGAAATTACTCGTCCTAATTTTAAACTCATCAAATTTTTTATTTTATTTTTTTTGTCTTTTGAAGTGATGAGTTTCTTGTCATATTTACTCAGAAACCCCTTTCGGTGGTTAAGCTTTTTCATATTAGTCAGCTGAAAAAGCCCCACTTTGACTAATATGCTTTTTGTTTTGAATTTTTGTAAAAAAATATAAATTAAAATAAACAAAACAATAATAATTTTATAGCAAAAAGTTTATCGATATTAGAGGATTTTCCCCCTATTGTACCACTTAACATATATAGTGCACCAATGCAAATGTGCAAAATTCGAAAGAAATGATTCAGAATTTAAAATTGATATTGATTCTGAATATAAGCATTTTTTATATGTTAACTTATAAATTATAATAATAACTTGTTATAAGTATTTACTATTGGTACATAAAAGTTAAATCCTTGTGAAATTTAATTACAGAATTTTGATTTATACCGACTTCTACTTTTAACAACGATAAGATTAATTAAAGCACCTTTCATTTGATATTAAAATACTAATTAAAAAGAAAAAGCAATTAGGTGTACCTTTTTATTTTATAGAAGACTCTAGTTCAGTAGTCACATGTGAGAATGTTTTTGTTTGACTTGTTTGCTAACTATATTAACGGTCAAATATATTCCATTCAAAAATTCAAAATTAAATTCAAAAAATTAAATTTTAAGTCGAGAATTTGTCGAAAATAGTTTTTCAGTTATCTTCACAAAGTAAGGATAAGACTAATAAACACTATCCTCCTAAAATCGAACTTATAAATTATACTGAATAAATTATTGTTGTTGTTTTTTCTTTTGCCTTTAGTCTTCCTTTAACCAAACATATTTTCTCAATAAAGGTTAAAATAGGAGATGATTTAATATACTGAAAATATTTATATAATGCTTCATTATTATTGGAACCAAAAAATATTTGTTGTTTCAAAATGTGTGCCTCATCATGAGATATTCCTTCTAGTTGGCCTTTACAAAAGTATTGTGAAGACTGAAGTATAGAGTCAAAAGCATTGGATGTTTTTCCCCAACCAATGCAATTCAATCACTTGGAATTAGGCTTTTCCAACTTTTTAATGCTTATTGACAAATAAATTTAATATTACGAGGTTGGATCCATGACGAACCAATATATTTATTAAGGCGATTTGATATTTTATATATATATATATATATAGGGGAAAAGACATAAATTCACCTCTGAACTTGTTTCGAAAAATCAGTTATACACTTAAACTATCATGACGACTTTTTACACACTCAATCTTGTCTAAAGTGATATTAATACCCCCTTCCGAAGACAATCTCAGTTTTTATGTGAAAATGTGTTATACACGCGTTTTTATGTGAAAATGTGTTATACACGCGTTTTCACACATAAATAATATTATTTTAATTTTTTTAAACCTTTTTTTAAATATTTTCTTAGACGTTCGCAAAAAATAAAAACCTAGGCTTTCTTCCTTCTTTCACCATACATACTTTTCTTCTTAAAACTCATTTCTTCTTTCTTCTTCATTATTCATAAATTGAAGGGAAATCAAAAAAATTGAAGAGAGAACAAGAGACAATAAGAAGATTATGAAGTTTAGTGATGTTGGTGGCGGCGATAGGCGGTGGGCAACACCATTGTTTCCGGTGAAACAAATAAAAAAACTTTCAGATCTGTAAAAGTTCTTTTGAAATCTTGATAGTTATGGATGAAAATCAAGCATTTGATTGATATTCTTTGTGTGTAAAGTCAAATATGATATTGATGTCTTGAGACAAAAATAACACTGTGATGACTGTAGGTGGTGTCCGACGAGAATAAAGAAGACAGATGGAAAATCATTTTCCTCATGGATTTTTTGTAAAAATTTAGGCAATGTAATCATGAATTTTATGCATAAATGTCATAGGATTTTCAATAGAAGTTATTATCTTTCTCATATTTTTTCCGGTGTTCTTCTCCGGTGAATCCTCCGGCGAGTTCGAGTAAAAATCATGAACTTTAAGTTAAAATTATTAACTTTTCGGTGGAAATCAACATCTTCCCCACTACTTTTAATTTCTTTTTAGTGTTCTTTTTTAAGGTAGAGTGATCGATATGCTTATATGAGGATAAATTAAAGAAATCATCGATGGTGACAAAGAATTGTTGAAGAAGAAGAACTCAAAAAAATAAAATGTAAAAGCTTTAAAGAAATTGGGGTCACTAATAAAAAGAAAAAAAATGACATATTAATATATTAGAAGTTATAATACTTAATTATATAATGACTAATAAAATAGTGCCACGTGTTTAAATTTGTCATTTTAACATAAATTTTCTTCTTCTCACGCACCTTAAGGAAGGTGAAGACACTTTTTTCTGCCGTGTCACCTTCTAAGGGGGTATTAATATCACTTTGAATCAGATTAGGTGTGTAATAGGTCACCACAATAGTTTAAGTGTGTAACTGAATTTTCGGGACAAGTTCGGAGGAAAATTTATGTCTTTTCTCATATATATATATAACGAATTTAACGGATTCAGAATTTATATACTATGAAATTTTCTGGTGCACTCCCTAGCTTCGCTATGCATGCCTGAATAGAAAATGTAGTTCTAAGTAGGTGTTTTTGACCATAGATTTTAAATATTTTACGTTTTAAATTTTTTTATGGAATTGGATTGAAGTTGATTATACTTTTTGCAAAGAATATTTGAAATAATATTTATGCTTAAATTGAATGTACTTTAATAGAACTTCAAACATGAAAAGTGAGTTAAAAATCATATATTATAATAAGTTGTTATCCAAATTTGAAAAACTACTTAACGTTGGATTTGAAATACAACTTCAACTTGATTTTGAAATACAACTTCAAGTTGGATTTGAAATTTTTCACGTCGCCAAATACTGAATTTTCAAATAATTAAGTGAAAAATGATTCAGACAAAAATTAAATAATTTTTATGACCAAACGGATCCTTTGTGAAGAAGAAAAGATTTGAAAAGTGAAAAACAAATCACATAAAATTTTGTTATTGCTTGTAACTTGTTGTTGAAGAAGAAGGAAGCTGACGATTGGAACAGGTCAAAGGAACAGGTCCAACGAAGGTGACTGACGTGTCTACAACAAGTGTTGAAGAAGAAGAAAGTTGTCGATTGGAACATGTCAAAGCAAAAGGTCCAACGAAGCTGACTGACGTGTTTACAGCACTGCTGTAGAGTTAGAGTCACACTAGGATTAGACTATTTATATCTATTAGGAATATATTACGACTAGGATTATATTACGATTAGGATTATATTACGACTAGGATTAGATTATTTATTATTATCATTATTATTATTATTATTATTATTATTATTATTATAGTAGTAGTAATAGGTATTGTAGTAGGACTCTAAGTATAGTTAACTTAGGACTCTACAATTCTCTCCCTATATAAGGAGTATGTACTTAACAATTTTAATCATCAATACAATCCTTGATTTCTCTAATCCTAGACGTGAGATTTTTACATGGTATCAAAGCTTAAAAGATTTTCCGCTCTCTGAGTATTAATCAAAAAAAAAAAAACACGTTAACTGCAATGGCCCCTTCTACCAGTACTATGTCGACCTCCTCACTTCACCAACTCATTGCCGCTTGCTCCATTAAAATTAAGCCATCAAACTACCTCATATGGAGGATACAAATATCTCAATTGATTCAAGTGATGAAACTAACATATCTCATCTATGAACCAAGTAAAAGTAGTTGTTCCACTGGATAGATTGCTAGGGAAGTTGTAGCAGTTGAGAAGGATGGAAAAGATAGTGGCACCATTGATGATTGGAAGGAGAAAGATGTGTTGCTAAGGATTGGATCTCAGGCACCTTGATCGAAGAAAGCATGTACCTAATTGTGGGTTGTTCAACTGCCAAGGAGATGTGGGAATGCTTGGAAAAAGCTTATATTCAAGCAACAAAAGTAATTAATTTTGCTAGAGGTTTAGGTCTCAAATACAAGACCTTTAGGACTGTCATATTAGGTAAGGCATCATATTCCACCCTTAATCAATTTATTAATGCTCTCACGAGTTTTGATATAAGGGGAGATGAAGAAGAGGTATCACAACAAAATCATAACATCGTATTCTCTGCCCAAAAAGGCAGGGGAAGAGGAAACAACAACATCAACTCCAGAGAAACAAGTTTCAAGTCTGCTGGACAAGGAACAGGTTCTCAGAACCGTCAATATGGACCAGGTTCTCCGAACAATAAAAGTTTTCAAAGTGAAAATAAGGAGAGGAATAATATTGAGTCGTGTCAAATATGTGGTAGGATTAATCATATTGTTCTTAAGTATTTTTACTGGTGAGACTACTCGTATCAATCTGCAGATGAACTATCACAAGCAACGACTAGACATCACATTCATACCGAAGCATTGACGAAATAAGTTTTTGCTGGGTATTCGAAGCAAGCTAAGAGTAATTGTTCCTCTACTCACTAGCTTGAGTGGAAGTGTTGAAGAAGAAGGAAGCTGACGATTGGAACATGTCAAAGGAACAGGTTCAACGAAGGTGACTGACGTGTCTACAACAAGTGTTGAAGAAGAAGGAAGCTGACGATTGGAACATGTCAAAGTAACAGGTCCAACGAAGCTGACTGACGTATTTACAACACTGCTGTAGAGTTATAGTCACACTAGGATTAGACTACTTATATCTATTAGGATTATATTACGACTAGGATTAGATTACGATTAAGATTATATTACGACTAGGATTAGATTATTTATAATTGCATTATTATTATTATTATTATTATTATTATTATTATTATTATTATTATTATTATTATTATTATAGTAGTAATAAGTATTGTAGTAGAACTCTAAATATAGTTAACTTAGGACTCTACAATTCTCTCCTTATATAAGGAGTATGTATTTAACAATTTTAATCATTAGTATAATCTTTGATTTCTCTAATTCTAGACGTAAGATTTCTACACTTACTTCATTTATTAATATATTTTTTGTCACCAAGAAACAAATTTTACAAATTAGTTACTCCACATACCAAAAAGATTCCTCAAATTCAAAAGTGGACAAAAGTGTCACTCAATGTTAGTTAGGAAAAAGGGAAAAAATTTGAAGAGTCATAATCAAGGACTTTAGCAAAATAACAACACAATCTTCTTGAATAGTTGAGGAAACATTGTAACGTTATTGATTCTTGATGTTGTCTAATTATTTCATGCATTAGACAAAATAAATTGTTGGCTGGAAAGTGAAAATTAAATATGATTAGATTTTATACAATTTGGTATGTTGTCAAGTCTCACTTAATAGTCACATAATGTTATAATATCTACATCTTTGTTTTTAATTCTAAATTTAAAACAAACTAGCTAAGCTAGGCGTTTGGTTCATGAGAAAAAATGGGATATTCAAGAATTAAATGTTTTATTTGATTGAATATGACTTATTCATAATAATTTATTGTTATTTTATCTGACTTGAGAAATAAAATAAATTAAATTGAGATAATTTTATCTGTGAACTAAACGACTCCGATTGAACAAACATTTCACAGTGTCAATTGTTTCTTGCTTTTTCCACCTCTGATTTGTGCTCTATTTCACAATTGGCATCTTCTTTTGTTTTCCATAATCCAATTTAACCCCTAATCTCAAGTACTTTTTAAGTTACACACCACAATATATACTCCCTTTGTGTTTTAAAATCCCAGTAAATGATCTCTTTTGTCCAAAATATAACTACAATTTTAGTAGGAAAAAAAATTATATTTTGTTTATAAATATATCGTGTTACCTTTCACATATCGTATATTAAAAGTCATGATATAATAACATAATATTTATATTGAATTATACAAAACAAAATCTTCCGAAAGCCTGTGGTTTTTCTTTTATCCTGTAAGTGAGATTATTGGTTAAATGTTCAAGCAAGAATAATCATGCTTATATTTTTCTTAATCCACGAGATTATTGTTAAACCTTTGATGATTATGAAGTGGCTATCGATCTATGGGAGATAACTTGTTCTTCTTATGATAATAATAATAGCTAAATAATTCTGTTTGTATAAATTGGATCTCTCACTTCATATACTCAAATTTTAATTTCAACTTGACGTTGATAGTACGTAAAAATGATTTCATCTTTATGTTTCCTTGTTATTTGCATTTTGTTAATTAGGAGTTTCGCTTACCATTTTCCTTTGTATGCATTCATTTTCGATTCGAGATGATGAGCTCATGAATCTTACTAGACACAGCTCTCTTAATCCGTTTTAAACTTGAATTGAAGTTTTTCCTAGATAAATTCCGTTGCTCCAATCTTCTCAACAATAATGGATCGTTCACTCATTCATGCTTTCATGACACAAGCAAATATAGATATTTTTCTCTTTAAAAAGAAGAATTGAAATATTTTGAAGTTTAATTTTGTATATTAATGACATGTTAATGTTTAATTATAGATATGATGAAAGCAGACAGAAAGGGGCCAAGAAAGTCACATCAATATTGGGGACAAGACAAGATAGCACAAGTGAAATGGGATTGGTGCAGAAAGTAATGAGTGTCTGTCTTTCAACCACACTCCACAAAGCATAACTGATTAGCCTATGGGTCCAAGTGTCTCAACAGGGACTTACCTCTTCTTTTTCCCACTCACCATCCATACCACAAACTCTTTTTTTTGGTTTTATCTTTCCCTTGGGAAAATTTTTATCATGGTAGGTGTGTGAGGCTCCATTAACTTTTGACCTAATTTATCGGTGGTCCTTTAAAGTAGACATTAATTATCAATTAAATAATTTAACTAAACTTTGTTTATTTTAGAGACCTCATGTCATGCTTTGCTGTGTCATTTTGACACTTTTTGCTGACATGACATAGTGAGTGTGATGCACTCCTTACCAGCGTGAGGAGAGCTTATTTAACCTATTTTTATTTTATTTTTTTCTTCTTCCCCATTTTTAGCCATCATTTTCTCAAGCTTAAACTTCTTCCATGGAGAAATATATTCGATGGTGCTACAACACCAAGAGATTTCAAGCTTAAACAACTTTTCTTATTTTGTTGCCATTCTTCCTCCTCGAAATGTTTTGGAAAAAAAATAGACGTATTTTTTTTTAAAAAAGTTCTAGGAAATTCTTTTAATATGGAACTCTTTGTTTAGATTTGAAGAATTCAATTTTATTTGAAGTTATAAGTAAGACGAATTAGTTTTTGATTGTGCTTTTGTAAAATAATTTTTTTCAAATAGTTAAATTACTATGAAAGTATTTTGGAGAAAGACAATCGGGATTGAGGAGAGGTTGGGGTTCAGGGGTGGGAGTTGGTGGAGAAGATGATTTGACTGTGAGGGGTTGTGGACTGTGGAGACGACATTCTGATGGGCGAGGGGTTGAGGATCGGGGGTAGGGGTGGTGGAGAAGACAACATAGGATAGGCTGGTTAAAAAAAAAAAATTGGATAAAAATTGCCACGTGTCATTAAGTCATTGGCCTTTCTTTTTTTTTCTACAAAATTATTTTCAATATATTTTCCCCATGTCTTTGTTTAATTCATTATTTTGACATACATTTGGCTCATTATCAAAAAAATGTCAAAATGACGCACCAAAACATGACATGAGGTGTCTAAAATAAACAAAGTTTAATTAAGATGTCTAAGTGAAATTAGTGTCAACTTTAGGGGATCATCGATAGGTTAGGTGTTAACTTTTTGATACATGGATAGGTGGGTCATTTACTACTTAAAAGCAAGAACTTGCTACAACTAACAAGAGAGAAAAAATATATTTAAACAATAAATTAAATTGAACAAATACAGAAAATGTAAGAAAAAATATGTGTGTTTGTTGCCTCTTTTTTTTTTTAAATTAATATTATGTTAATTTATGAGATTAGGCTTCTGGTTGATGATAGTCGAAGAGACTATTAGGTTTTGGGGCTCGGGATAATATTTTCCTTGACGGTAAGGAAGGGAAACATCGATCCTATCGGATTAGGAATGTGAAGGCCTCTCCTTCGAAAGGAGACCGGGGAAAGAAAAAGCTATGCTATTGATTATACTGGATATATTATTGTTGTTATAGTTGTATGTTAGTTCGGCGAATTTATTTGATATATTTTTTTCTGTGTATTCATGTTGTGTTTTTTTTATTTTTGAAATTTTTCTTCTATAATTATTGTGATTTTAAAATATAGTCCTCCTATTTTGATTGTTACGATTTGAAAATGTTGATTGTTACCTTTTAAAAATTAAAACTTCTGAAGGCAAATAAAAAAACTTAATTATATTATCACTGCGGATTTGTATAATGTGTAGAATGTACGATTTAATATAGTTTATATTTTTATTTTTGTCATCATTACTTTTTGACCATTAATTTTTTTTAAATAAAATAGTATTTAAAACATTCTCTTGAGTACATTTAGTTTATTTTAATTTTTAAAAATATTGTATTATCCTTGTTAAATTTGTGAAATAATAAGTTATTTTAATTAAAGATATTAGATATAGAGAAAATCAAGATCTGAAAAACTAATCTTTTATTTATCCTTTTTAGCATCAACGAAAATGTCAGCTTTTTTTAAAACACCAGCAAAAACGTTAATTTTTTTAATTAAAGAAATACAATAAAATTAACAAGACTATGATTTGATTTAAGAAACAACATTACAAAGAAAAGTCAAAAAAATTATTTGATTAAACGAGCATTTAACAAGTATAAAATGTGGACCCCACGATCATTTTCTTATTATATTTTATAATTATACAGTGAAATGTATTATTTCTGACGGGATATATGTCAATTATAAATATTATTTTACTTTTTGTTATTTTATTTTAGGTTCAAAGTACATAAATGACCCACCTATCCATGTGTCAAAAAGTTAATGGAGCCTCATACACCTTTTGTTTGTTGTGCCGCTACCATGATAAAAAATTTCATACATGTATTAGTTATGTGGATTTCTAAATTACAAATTAAATTCCGTATTAATTTTATATATGAATAATTACCTCATAACCAATTACCAAATGTGATATAACTTATGAAGGTTATTTTATCCCCCAATCCAACTACCAAACGACCCCTACAAGTATTAGTAATGAAGGTATTATGCGAGTATTAATTAGGCGGGTAACTATTTCATCTTAACTAAATATATAAATAACATACTTCTTAACTAGCAACCAAACATTGGAACTATTACGAAGTCCTCCAAAAAAGAAATTCTAAGCCTTTCACTATTTGCCGGAAGAAAAAAACTTTTGATTTTAAATTTTACAAATTCAATAAATTTGATTTCACGTTAAGTATGCTATGAGAGTTTCAAGAAAACTTGTTTTCTTATTCTTTATTTTATGTTTGATATCTATATTAAAGTGTAACTAATTTCAGATTTACTTATTGTAGCTAGGGCTCATTTCTAGGAGCCTACAATCCCAACAATTTTTCTTTTCATTTTTAGGAACCCAACGCGAGACCTTCTATTCTAAAAATTGATGAATTTCAACCATTCTATCACAATTTACACGTTTATAGAGTAATAAAAGTTTTCTCCTAAAAGATTCTAATTCTCAAAATTCAAACATCAATCTCTCATTAATCATTATATCATCGTTGTAGAAATCCATTCATCTATTTATATCATAACAACACAATATTAAAGTTTATATTTTTCTTGGTTACGTGTACCAATCATTAGCTGCCACATATCCACAAAATTTGAGATCCTATATGGCCATTGCTCACTCTCAATTTGGAATTTTCTGTAAGATATTTTTTCGAAAGGTCACTGTTGTTTAAATCGTGGGAAAGTTTACTCCTGGTATTTGTTTTCTTTTACGCCAACAACATATTCGGTATAATCCACCAACAGCGTAATCGGTATAATTATATATGAAGTTTGAAAAGTATAAAATATGAGTAGACCTTATTTTTATTTTTTTTGTGGTGTAAAGATCAAGGTTGTTTTCGGTAGATCCTTAGCTTAAAAAAGTGTAATCAATGCAAGATAAAAAGGAAATTAATAACATAGACAGAATTGTAAGATGAACAAAGCAAATGAAGTAACAAGTTGGTCAAAGAATTTCAAGCGACATCTCTTCACCGGAAAAATTATATTGAATATAAATATCAAATTTTGGTTTAATAAATATATATACAAGTATGGACACTTATTGAAACAAGTTGCATGTATAGAGCTTGTTTGGCATCGCTGCTAAAAATAACTTATTTTTTAGAAGTACTTTTTTAAAATGACTTATCTGAAAAATGATTTTGATAAAAAATAATTTGTGTTTGACTATTCATTTGAGAATTACTTTTCTTACAAAAAAATAGACATCTATTAATGTACTTTTAATTTTTTATTTTTATTAAATTAAAATAAAAATAATTAAATTTTCGATCAATATTATACCTTTTTTGGGAGGATCAAATCTTTATTTGTTTTTTTTTTCTTTCTAATCTTGCAAAAATATTGTTGTTACCTTTTTTCTAATTCGGTAAAATAATATATAATATATAAACGTAAAATAAATTATAAAATTTATTATATTAAAATAAAAAATAAAATTCATAAATGAAATTTAACCAAATTTATGAAATATGCTAATTAATTAATAAGAAATATATTGGTAAATATGTATATATATAAAAGGATATTTTAGTCTACAGAAAAATAATGAGTAAATTTTAGGTTTAACAAACATAAAAATCATATTAGCGCTCTATATCTACTGTTTTGTTATTTGCTATGTTTGCTATGGAGCATCAGATCTGTATAAAAATTGCAGGCATCTGATTTGTAAAAATAGCAGCGACTTGTATAAATCGGAGTCTGTGTCTATGAAAATTGTGTTTGTATATGAATATGTTTTTTGTGTTTGTATATCTGCATAAATTTTGAATTCGTATACAATTGAATCGAGTTAAAACTGTTGTATTTGTATGTCAAATCTCTCTCTCTCGCTTTATACAAACAAAAAATATACATTGTATTTTGTATAATTTGTGTTTGCATAAAGCGAGAAAGAGAGAAAGGCAAAAGAGAATTGGGCATGAGAAGATTTGTATTGTATAATTATAAGTGTATAATAGAACGAAAAGATATATATTTGTATATACAATTTTCTCTCGCTTTTTACAAACACAATTTATACATTTGTGTTTGTATAAAGTGAGAGGCGAGCGAGATCAGGGAGAGTGGCGAGCGAGATTTCTGGGGAGAGAGGCGAATGACAAAGTGTTTGCTAAAGATTATAATTAAATGAAGCTGTGGTTATAACATTTAATTTGAATTAATAGTTTGTTGTTTTATACAATTTTCTCAAAAATAATTTTACGCCTTAATTTTTCAACAAAAGTGTTTTTCTCCCTCAAAATAGGTGATTCTAGCCTCCAAACAGCAATGCCAAACAGGCACCTTAATGAAAATTCTGATTCCGACACTATTTACTTAGCTTCATTATAATTACAACCATTGACACCCCTTAATGAAAATTCTGGTTCCGCCACTATCCCCACCACATTAAAGTATGACAACACTCGGCTACTTACTACTCGTCTACCCTAATTTTCGACTTACATACTTTCCTATCTAGTGTTATCTTCTGAAAAATGAATTTAGCTGGATTTGTACTCTGGTCTCAACGGTGAGTCCTATGGCTTGTACCAACAACACAATGATACTCATATGCTCTTTATGAGTGCATTGTTAAGTATATCCTAGTTTCTATTAATTTTTCGAGATAAATATTAATATATACATGTCACTTTTTTCGAAGTTGAGCATCCTATTTATAGGTGTGGTCTGCCTTTGCTAGTAGTACATTGTAACATAAAAAGTTATGTAGATGCCTCCATCTATCTTTCAATATTTAGATAAAGAAATAAAGTTCAAAATTAAAGAGATATTAGAATGTTTGGACAATTGTAGTTTTCCTATACTTGTGAGAATAATGAACCTATTCCTGCATTTGTCTCTCTTTAAGTTCACTGAATATTTTGTCCCTTTTGACCATATTTTTTTAAAATTCATCATACATGCATGTACCTAATTATTTAATTTGGGTATGTGACTTGAACATATACTAGTCACTTTATTTTATTTTTCTCTCTTTTTGGCACTTGATAAGTGATGGAAATTAGAAAGTCACACCAAAAAATGAAATAAGTGAGACATTTAAATACATATAAAAGAGAAAAAGTATTAAATATACTCTTGTATGGTCCAAAATTGAGCGAACTTTGCCATTTGTTAAAATTTTGGTCTTATATTATCCCCGTTGTTAATTACCTCAGCATAAATCTCTCTTTCTCGAAGAATTACGACATACGTGGAGCCCATTCTTTTCATACTAGAGCTCTGTTAGTAAAAAAACAAATACGAAATAATTTGCTAACAACAAAAGTATAAACAAGTCAAAAATATATTGGAGAGCAAAATTAAATAATTTCGAATAATACAAGAACAAATCTAAACCTTTTTTGTGATAGAATAAAGTCGTTTATACAACCTACATTGTTATTTTGAGTAGTAGTCATTACTCCGGAACAAATATGATCCCTCCAATCCTCCGCTCATAATCAATGTTTTAAATTTGAGTTCTATGAATGTAAAGATTTTTGTATAAAATGTTTTTCTCTTAAATAAATCTTACGCGGAGCGAGTAATTGATACCAAAAATGAAAAACTAAAAAAAACTTACCCCCCCAATCCCCCTCTGCAACATGTGACAGTGCCAATTTTTATAAATTTACCCCCATCCGTTAAAGTCATTTTCTAACAATAAATTGATAGTTGGGTTTATTAGAAGTTTTGTCTTTTTATTTATGTTGCCATTACCTTGCCATCCTTTTCTGGTCACCCCTACTATCCAACATGTAGTCTGTAGCCTATATATACCTGTATTCAAGGTCAATTTGTCCTGCTACACACAGTCCACTAAACATATTAATCATATTTGAATTCAAAATATATATACTATGATATATATTATTAATTTTATTTCAGTACTAACGTATATGCCTTCTAAAATAAAAAATTTAAGTTATTAGAGAGAGTTTTCACTTTTATATACTTAATTATGTTTTTTATAAGTCCTCTCACATATGAGTTTGATTTTTTCCATATTGGTATTGCATGTTTACTTGTTCATCAATAGGATGTTCCATGCTCACATAAAACATGTGGAAATTGAATTTATTTTTGTGGGTTACAAAGTAGCTCGCAAAGACCTCTCACTGCAATTCTTTATCTACCATAGAAAAACTTGTGGATGTGTTCACCAAGCCTCTCGACTTATCTAGATTTAAATTTCTCTGCTCCAAACAGAATGTCGCATCGTCACCTTCAGCTTGCAGGGGGTGTTATTATAAGACCAAGTCTTATCAATGCTAAGGCTAAAAAAAATTGATTGATTCATTGGGTGTTATAAACGTGTATCAGTATAACAATATCAATAACATAGTCGATAAATTTCATAAATAAAATCTGAATAAAATAATAGATACATAATCTTACTCATACTTGAATAGAAAGCCAGATATATAGGCCAACCTAGGGATTTGTGAATGCTCTTTATATAGCACACATTAGTTTAAATGGCATGGGCTAACTTACTCTCAATGAAGTGTGCGACCTTCTAAATCAAAAGCTTAAATTGTGAGAGACAGTTTACTTTTATTTACATAATTATGTTCTCAAATATACCACATTACGACTTGTGGATGTGTTCATCAAGCCTCTCGCTTCATCTAGATTTGAATTTCTCTGCTTCAAAATGAATGTCGCATCGCCACCTTCAGCTTGCAAGGGGGTATTATAAGACCATGTCCTACTCAAAATAACAACAACAATAACATATTTTTATAAAATTTCATAAATAAAATCTGAAGATGAATTAAAGCCAGATTTATAGGTCAACCTCGGGATTTGTGAATGCTTTTTATATAACACACATTAGCTTAAACGGCATGGGCTAACTTACTCTCAATTCCAAATTTTTTTGGTAACAGCAGGAATAACAAAATTAATTTTTCATTAGTATTACAGTATGATAAAAATAATACAGGCCCATAACACAGTCACTAGAATTATTAGATAATGCACCATAATTTGTTATGCCCCAAAAAGTTGTACTACTGGTACTGTACAACAATAACTTACTTTAAAATAAAAATACGTATCTGTTATTCAAAATTTAGCTCGACTAAATCGAGATTCGCCATATATAAGGTCCATTAAAATGGAGAAGAAACTCTTTATTTGTATTTTTTTCATTACTAATATGGTTTAAAATCGAAAATTTTAATGATCAAGGAATTCCATTAATCGTACTACATTGCGTGGTAATGTTAGTACAAATATAGATATTTTTAAGTTTTATCTATACATGTTTAATTCATGCTGAAAGTAATGCAGTATTGACCCACCATTTGAATACGATTTAAAAAATACAACACTGAAAATATCTTTTTGCTTCATTTTTATGTGTTTTTGTTTGCTTTCATGATACAAAATTTTAAAAAGTACAATTTTTTTTTTGTATCTTGTATTAATTTCTAATTAAAAGGAACGTGTCAGATTAAAAGGGTCGAATAATATAAAACAGATGGAGTAGTAATATACATAGGGAATGGGGAATAGGGACAACATGGTAAGTGAAGTGATATGGGGATTTATGAAATAAGTATATAAGGGTACAAGCCTGATACACAAATACCCACATGTTTTTTCTTATTCAATCATCTTTGCACACACCTCCATGGCTATTCCCACATGCCTCCATTGCATTTTCCCATCTACTTATTGCCCATATATACAATTTGATATTTATACGTTAAAAGAAAAGTTCGATATACTAAATTTTTACTATGTGAAAGGTTCAAAGAAACGTTAGATCGGATCATAAGGTTGTCTATTATAACAATTTTATTTTATATTTTTGTGAGTGATTGACGGTATAAAAACATCTATGCAGTCAAGTTATAAAGCCGTCATCATGCAAAGCATATTGAGAATTTTAAAAAATGGTTTAGAGCTTGTTTGAGACTGTCAAATTAGTCTTTATGATGTAACTAAAAATAGTATATTGAAGAAGTTAATGGATTGAGTTAATAAATTGATTAGGTAAAATCAATCTAAAAGTTAATACTTTGACTGAAATAAGCTAAAATGGGTACTTTTGATCCAAAATCCAAAATCCGATGCCTATCTGAGACCCGACCGCAACTTGAGACTGAAACCCAAGATCATACCCTGATCTAAGACTCGAGACCTGACTTTGACCCGGAACCTGACATAACCTCGACCCGAGTTTCCTGATCCGATCGACCTTGAACCTAAATCTGACCCGGCCCAAACTCGACTTTGACCTATAATTCGAGATCCAACCGTAACTCGGGACCTGATATCAAACCTTGACTTGGGACTAAAGACTTGACCCCGATCTGATATTCGTGACTCGAATTTGATCTATTTTTTTTACTAGTAAATATTGTACGAGTCGACCACAATCAACCATATATATTACTACTATTAATAAGTGGCTAGAATGAGACAGTTGTTTGTCGACATACTTACTTATAGCCAATGATATTATTTAGTTGACTCTTCAAATTCTGCATATATCATATTGTTTGCAACAAATTTTACAGTGACAAAAAATAAATTACAATCACAAATAAAATATGAAGAAGCATAACTTTATTGATAAATATTGCAGGTACAATTTTGTTCCTTCCTTGATTCTTCTCTCATAAGATATTTATACATGATTCGAGGGCCGTTTGTGGCGTATTTTTAGAATTCGAGGGCCGTTAGTGGCGTATTTCTCGAACTTGGTTGATTTGGACTTGATTTCTATAATTCGAGGGTCGTTAGTGTCGTATTTCTCGAACTAGAATGATTTGGACTTGATTTCAATAAGGGCCATTAGTGGTGTATTTCTCAAACTAGGATGATTTGGAGTTGATCGTCATAACTCAAGGACAGTTAGTAGCGTATTTCTCGAATTAAGATGATTTGGATTTGATCTCTTTATAAATATTCCATGAATTTGCGGCGGAATATTTGAGATCTTGAGCTCTTTATGAATATTCCATGAATTTGTTTTGGAATTTTTGAGATTTTGAAATTTTCGAGATGCCTTTTCAAGGGAATATAATACCATTTATATAGGCATGTACTAAAATTTAAGATTGAGACCTCCAAAAGTCTTAATTGAAATTGAACACATCTTGTAGAGTCACAACTTAAATTGAAACTGAAACAAATAAAGTAGTACTAATTTATTGAATTCGTATTGGCATGGTCTTCTGTATCTATTTAAGAAGAATTGTACCCGGTCTGTTTTAATAGGACATCAGTATTTTATTTTGCGTTACTATATATCACACATTTGTACATGTACCCTACGAGAATATTCAAGATTGACATAACATTGAAATACTATACCTCAATCTCTATAACATTCACATGACTTCATGATTAAACACTATATATAAATTTTACTATATGATAATTTTTTAATAAAAAGAATGATATATTTATTTATTAAAAAAGCTTCATGTTCATTGTATATAATAATAATAAAAAAAGTTAAAAATATATACTGTATTATCAATTAATTTATCAATATATAATTTATGCATGTCATAAATATTCTTTAATAAATTAGTCGATGGAAGTGTTTTAGAAGGGTAAAATTGGTCCAGTAGTGGTAGGGTTGAGTATAAAACAAATGTAATTATGTTTTGATGACGTGGAGTGCGGCTCGTACATAGAACCATTTGGGAGTGGCCAATGGTGTGGTCAAGCTAAAAAGGTATTAGACAATTTTCTTCTATATATGGTACACGTATAACTCTACATATGTATAAGGGCCTATATATATTGCTCTCTTTCAGAATAATAACATACCAAGATTCTTATTTTATCATCTAATTTGCAGAAGAAAATGGAGAAGGAGAGTGGTGTTGTAGTAAAGGGTTCAAAATTCAAGAGGATTTGTGTGTTTTGTGGAAGTAGTCAAGGAAAGAAGAGTAGCTATCAAGATGCTGCTATTGAGCTTGGCAAAGCATTGGTAAACAAGAATGGCTTTTTTAACCCTTTTCTTGATTTTAGCTTTAACCCCTTTTGCTTTTTAGCTCTCATATTGTATAAAGATTGTACCTTTTTGGGGTTTCCATGAAAATGGGGTGTTTATTTTGAAGTAAATGACAAGTCTTGATGATGATGTTCAGTTTTTTTGGTTTTCAAATTTTAGGTTTATTAACCCCTTTTGTTCAAATTTTCTTGATAATATCTTGTGTTACATGCACTTCTGTTTTTCACTCTGTTTCTTGTGTGTGTTTGTAACCACTCATGAAAGTTTCAAAATCTTTTTTGCAAGTTGTTTTGATTGTTGTTCACACATGGGAAATACAACAAAGTTTTTTGCTTCTAGTGCTAGTTTTGTTTTTACATTTTTGTGTATATACTTACAGTTACTTTCATCTACAGGATTTTTATTCTTCTGGGACCCTTTTTCTCTGTTATTTTCTTTCTTTGTACAATCTTTGTATTTATGCTCTTTTATCATCTTCATATGTATAGTACTGCACTAAAAAGTACATTTGTTTTATAATCCATTTTTGCCCTTTTGGCCTTTTTCTCTTTTTATAATCATTAAACAAGTTAAATATGCTTTTAGACTTAAAAGTGATTACTTTATGGTGTTGATCTGGTGTTTTGTCTTATGGAAGGTGTCAAGGAATATTGATTTGGTCTATGGAGGAGGTAGCATAGGCCTTATGGGCTTGGTTTCACAAGCTGTTCATGATGGTGGTCGCCATGTTATTGGGTGAGGAGAAAGATCAATCTATGCTAATTAAGCTCCCGTTTGACCATAGATTTTGACGTTGAAACTTGAATGTTTTAGTTTTTTGAAGTAGTGATTTTTGGAATTTGAAGTTGTGTTTGGACGCAATTTACTTTGGAAAAACGTTTGAAAATATTTAAAGATCAAATTTTCAAATGCTAACCAAACTGTCCCTAACATGATGAATGAAAGTGTGTCTCTCTTGTGTTAATTAGTGCAAATGTTCTTTTTTTATCAATAATTATTGAATTTTTGTCATGTTATTGTCTGTCTGCAGGGTCATTCCCAAGACACTCATGCCTCGAGAGGTATGTCTGCTATGATCAAGAAAACTATTGTACTACTCTTTAATCTTTTATAATCCATGTTTAAAGAGTTGATACTTTGAGTTTATTTCTAAATCTCTTTAAACTATTGGTTCTAATTTAATATTGTATGTACCAAAGGGGCTATTTACAAAGTTCTATGTTGTGTTCTTTTCTTAATTTTCTTGTCCTTTGATTGCCTTATCCATATACCTTAGTGTAAACTTTGACATCTGGCTTTTCACTAGTATAATGTATTTTTAGGTATCAAATGTTTTCCTGACTTCCTTCTGTATACAAAGCTTTATTCACTCAAGTTTTTCAGAGACCAGTATTAGCTCTTGTATTTCTGCAACTCATATATCACGAGTAAGACTGCGTATAATAGACCCTCGTTGTTCAGTCTTTTCTTGAACCTTGTGCATAGGGGAAGTTTAGTGTACCGGATTACATTATATATGTCTTGAACTGGTGGTTGTGTATGGTAAGGATAAGACTATTTTCTTCTGCAATTGCTGACCCTATAGACTATTTTCAGGATTAAGTCTTCTTTTTCTGAAATAATACTCATCATTGCTTCACTGCAGCAACATTTACTACACTACAAGAAATTCTTTGTCTTTCCCTCTTTTTTTTTCTTTTTTTTTCTTTTTCTACTGATGTATGGTACTCTTTTTTCACAGTTAACTGGTGAAACAGTAGGAGAAGTGAAGGCTGTTGCAGGTATGCATCAAAGAAAAGCAGAGATGGCTAGGCATTCTGATGCTTTTATTGCCTTGCCAGGTTAGTATTAGGCCTTACAGTCAAAGTTTAACTTTTGCACACAAATTCCTATGTAAAAAATAATTGGGATAAATGAAAAGAAAGAAGACAATCAGTGGTTTAATATTTGCTATTTAAGGCAATAGATTCATTATATGTCTCCTGTCTTTTTGTTTTTCTGATAGTTCAGATTGTCATTTTCTTGGCTTAGTATGTATTTCCTTTTAAAAGACACAAATAATAGAAATTTGGAGTTTTTCATGATTTGTGATAGCCTTGATATTCTTACTCTTGGATACAAGTGATTACCATGAAGAATAGTTATGCTCAAATTATGTATATATCTAGTTGAAGGCTAGGGGTACGTGGCTATGTTGCGTGAATTTTGAATAAATGCCAAACGCATCGGTGTCAGGTTCTCCAAAAATTCATTACTTTTGAGGATCCGAGCAACGTTGGTCAGATATTGCTTTTGTTGTGTTTATTAAACCTGTTATAGAAAATGTAGATTTAAGAAGCAACAGTTCAAACCTTAGTTGTTGACCTAACAACATCTAGCACTGAAATTGGGATTATTCACTGTGAGAGAAACTACTACTGTGATTTGTTCTTTTCCTTTAATGTACTTAAAAGCCATTGGGGGGTGATAGGTAAGGGAGAAAACTGTCACACTTTCACTAAATTGGTAATGCCAACTGGCTGCTGGACCTAACAAGTTATCATGCTCACTCCACTTTAGGATTTCAGTTGGTTCAGAAATTCAAACTAGTCAATATTATTCCTTTTGATTAAACAGTAAACACCTTGTCAACTGTACTCCTGATTAGTACTTGCGTATTATATTCTACTTCGTCCATTCTTTTGAGCTGATGGTCTATCTGAAACAATCCATCTACCCCACGAAGGTAGAGGTAATGTGTGCGTACATTTTATCCTCCCTAGACCCCACTCGTGGAATTATACCCGGTATGTTTGTAATATAGCCTGAGAACCATGAAGAGGATCATTGTACTTGTGAGATTCATGTCCTGCATCATTCTTCTGTTATTCTTGCTTTATGTTTTCATGGACTTCATGGTACATTATCATTAAATCCTCATAGTTAAGCATGTCATTAGACAGTTTCGGAAGAATTAAGCACTAACGCTATTGCTCCATTCATATCTAGGTGGTTATGGAACTCTTGAGGAGCTGCTTGAAGTGATAACCTGGGCGCAACTAGGCATCCATGATAAGCCGGTATATCATTTATTTTCAATGTACTTTTGGATCATCAACGTTATGTAGTTCTTGTACTTGAGTTTTTAGCTTAACATTCACAATTGAGAACCACAAGTAACATGCATTTTGCAGGTAGGATTGCTGAATGTGGATGGATACTACAATTCATTATTGTCATTTATCGACAAAGCTGTTGAGGAAGGTTTCATCAGCCCAAATGCACGCCACATCATTGTATCAGCACCATCGCCAAAGGAGCTAGTCAAGAAACTGGAGGTAGATAAAAAGGCGATATTTAAAGTCAATTCTTGTTCTTCGTTAGAATACTTCTTGAAGTCTTAAAAAGTGCACATTTTGTTTGCGATTGCAGGAATATGTTCCTTGCCATGAAAGAGTTGCTTCTAAGTTGAGCTGGGAGACGGAACAACTTGGTTACCCTCAAGCACAAGAAATTTCAAGATGAAAGCTGGATTTGCAGCATAGTATTACGTGTTAGGACATGATAATATCGTATTACTGGGACAAGCTAACCTGAAATTCTTAATTTTTGTTATGGGGAAGGGTGCTCTATTTTTGTTTTTCACCCTGTAAATTACTCTAGAAATGACAAACATATCTCAACTCCCCCCCTTGTTCCCTTCGAGTTAGAAATTTCCTTATTTACTGCAAGATGTAACTACTACTAAGATATGCATATGGTCTTCTTCTCTTATGTTTACTAAGTCTGCAGTGTTGTCCTGTGTTTCTTGTCCTAGTATATTATCTGCTTTGTTTAAATTTGTTTGTCTAATTTTGACTTGACACGGTGTTTAAGAAAATAAAAAAGACTTTTGAATCTCGTGAACTAATTACAGAAATCATTCAATTGTTGAAAAAGGATGCATCTTTAAGTTAATTTACAGCAGCAACTTCTTGATACAACTGATGTCAATGAAAGCCATTTCAATCTTTCTTTCATCTAGTAAATGTACTGCATTGAAAAAACAGTCACATTTTCCACAATGATGCTACATCAGGACCAACTAGTACTAGACAATTGAATCGTTACGAAGGATTTAAGTTATGTACAGGTTACTAATAAATGTTTATGGTAGAATCTTTTTTACCAATAATTACTTGATATGTAACATGATTGCATATGTTTTACAACGTCATTGCATAGAACTTTAGCTCCTTTCGAAAAGCAAAGCATCAACCGATTTCATGAATGAGGAGAGGGTAAATAGGGACTCTATTGTGTAAGTGATCAAGGTAGATCTAGAGTGAGTTCTATGAATTCACTTAAAAACTCATTGCTTTCAACTCATACTACGTATACGTATACTAAAGAACAAGAAATCTTAAAAATGTACACATATAAAAATATCACTTTGATTCTGAACCCAGTGACTTTGGATGTTGAATTCGCCTCTCGTAACATATTCTTCCTTCGATTCAATTTGTTGTCTAGCTTTCCTTTCTAGTCCATTTTGAAAAGAATGTTTTGTTCCTTTATTGACAATTCTTAAATTCTAACTTTACACATAACATGTTTACGAGGAGAATCTTAGTAACTGTTGGTTAGCTACCTAAACTTTCACCGTGAAAATTCAATTCCTACCTTGTAATCCCCTCGGACCCCTCCCCATTCCCCCTTCCCCTACCCCCAATTTAAGAAAATAAAGAAAACAACATGTTTAAGACCATAAAATTAAAGAACATTTTGGTATGTTCAATGTATCATTCGCTTAAGACCACAAACTTCAGAAGTTTTTTTTACTTTTTTGAACTCCGTATCAAGTCATCAAATCCAGAGAGACAAATTGAAACAGAAGGAGTAGCACATGTTTCAACTGATTTTTAGCTATGTGTTTGGTGTTAAGGTTTCAGTTAAGGGACAACTATATAATGGTATGGTCCTTGAACAAGACATATAACAGAAGGGGGCCAATAAGAGGGGAGAAAAATAGGGCCCCTCATATTGAGGGCATTGTAGAGTTGGTGCCTCTAGTCAAACAAAATGAGATATTGATACTGATATATCATGGAAAGGGGTGATAATTAAGGTAAGTTGCAATAGCAAGTAACAAAATCCATGTGCAATATTTTTATTGTTTTGGATAAAATCATAGTCCCCATATTGTTGGTCCCCATTTTCATGCATAATGGGGGAATGCCTTAACTAGTTTTGGTTTGGATAATATATATGGAGAAGCTTAAGATAAAAAAAATAATAGGCATATGGTGGTTGAAGAGTCTATTTTCTGTTTTGGCTATGGGTTTTGTTGTGAAAAATCATCAAGGAATTAATTACTCTGCATTGATGTTGAAAAGTTCAATTTTTTTTTTTTTTTTTTTTTTACGTGTTTAGCAAGTAAGCAAAAAATATCATTTGAAAAATAGTTAATGTTTATCTAGGCAAATACACTGTATAACAAAAGAGACATTTAGTGGCAATAAATTTTTCTTTTAGCAGCAATAGAGTACTGATTATGAATACGTACACATATTTAATTTATTATTACCGTTAAATTCTTTATTTATTATAGTGAGTCTGAGGATGGAAACTATGGGGTGGGGTGGGGTGGATGGTAGGAGTGTGGGGATGAGGGCTATGGGAGTGGGGGTGGGGCTATGAGGGTGGAGTGGGGTGTACTTAGAGGAGGAAGAGGAGAGAAAATCGACGGATGTTTGTTATTTTAAAAAAAATAATTTCAAAAGTTTTTTAAAAATCATAAATCGATAAATTGAACTGATTTTCCTTCAAATTTTTGGACCAAAATCAATTTCCATTAACGCTCCTTATTAAGATATTATCCATTTCATTTCCTTCGGTCTTTGGACCGAAGTTAATTTTCATTTAAATAAATAAACGCTCTTTATCGAGATATTATCTATTTTAAAAGTAACCTCATTTTCACTATCATGAGTGTTCTTGGAGCAAACAAATGGTCCATGAAGAAGAATACCACTTCACATAGAAAATTAAATTTCAAGGATGCATTAACATATACAAACCCTATATCTATCTATCAAGTCTATCTATAGATATAAATGTACACAAAGGCTATTAGTCACATGGGTTTTTCCCATTCCTTCTCTTACGATTTCTTTCGTCCATCTTTACTGGTTTATATTTGACTTAACACACTTTTTATAAAATAATAAATATAATAATAATTTTATCATCTCATTTTATTAATTATAAGTCATCTAAATATTAAAAAATATAATAATAATAATAATAATAATAAGAGTAAAATTGTTATAAAAGGAGCAATTATCTCTTAAAAGTGGAGGAAGGCAGTGACGAAGCCAGAATTTTTATTAAGCAAGAAATCAAAATATAAAGAAGTAAATCCATAAAGAAGTCAAGGTATTTTAATATGTAATGTATATAACAAAAAAATATTTCTAACTAATTACACATTATGATTTTCCGACAAAGAGATGATAACTATACCCCTCAAGTACATGCATGTGTATTGTGGCTTTTTGCTATCCTCTCCTCTCAATTTATGTGATAGTACTTAATCACATATTAAATTTAAAAATAAACATAGACTTTTGAAATTTAGAACTTCAGTTAAAACACTCATTGTATTTATTTATATAACTATAAATTATCTTGTTAATAATAAAATAATAAAATTAAAATTAAAATTAAATTATTTTAAAATAAAAATAACATTAATTTCGAAATAAAATTAAAAGAAAAGTATAACCTATAAATTAGAAGTGGAAGTATAAGATTATCGGCAAAGGACTTAGGAAAAGAAAAGGTTCTAATTTTGTGCCAAAAATGTCAAATTTTATGATGTAAAAGGGGGGTGGAGTTAGAAAAATACTTGGTCTTATTGATAACGGTGGATGGGTAATATTAGATGCTATTTATTTAAGTTCTATTATTATTATTATTATTATATAAGTAAAGATACCACAATCAGTATTTTAAAAAAAAAAAATTAAAGCAGGAGAAGGGGAAATAGAGAAGGAGATTATAAGGTGGGAAACAAATCTTCACGGTCTCATCAATAAAGTGAAGGTTTAGATAGTCAATCAAGTGAGCTATTAAGATGTCCAAGACACGACTATTAGGAACTGAAAAGAATTAATTAAAACATCACTTACTTTTCAAATTTCTTATTTGATATCCGATACTTTCGATGATCTCGCTTGACTCGAGTTCGTATTGCGGCAAGATGCAATAAAGGAAAAAAATACACTTATTTAATTCGAAATCTTTAATTAAAAATTAAAAATTTCTATTCATCTGGTCACAACGCTCCGTGAATAGTTATAAACAATTTAATTTACACAGCTAGTGAAATAGACAACTTAAATGTATTTCCATTCGTCTTGATGAGAAACATAATAAGTACCAGAGATTTTAATAATGAAAATGACACGATCATTTATATTTTATAATTAATAGAGTAATTAATAATTATAATTATATTGAATTAAGTTGGCAGGGTGAAAGAAATTAATATTCTAATTAGAGCCGTCAATATGGGTTAGGCCCGTTGGGCCGGCCTGGCCTAATCCGTGATATGATATGGCTGGGCTACGATTTTTTGAGCCCATTTAAGAAAAAAACTTTTTAGCCCGGCCAGAATAAGTCTGCTGATTTGTGGGGCTTGAGAAATATGGATAGGGTCAGCCCGTGGGCCAAATAAAAACTAATTAAAAAATAAAAATAAAAATAAAATAGAGTATTAAAAATAACAAGACTCTAAACTCAAAATCTGTTTAAAGTTTGAAATATTACAATTTAAATACAAATTATGTTTATAAAATATGTACTACATAATATAAAAATTTCCTAAAATTTCTAGGGAATCACTACATAGGCCATAGTCTATAGAATGTTGTCATAGTTTTTGTGTTTTATTATGATCATTGGAAAACAATTAGGTTAATATCTCTATTTAGCTATTTATTCTTTTACTTGAAATCAAACTTAATAAATATTATAAAGATAATTTTATTTGTGTATTTGATTAACAAGTAGTAACACTAACACCTATTTTCTTGTCGATATTTATGATAATATTTTTAAATTATAATTAATTTAAAAATTATGAAAAATATAGGACTGGCTCGGCAAAGTCCATAGCCCACGTACTTGTGGGCTGGGCCGACCATTTTCTGACCCACACAAAAAATAGGCTAGCCCGTCCTGAACCGTCAAATTTCAAAGCACGTATGAATTAACCCGGATAGGATGGATCAGCCCATATGGACAGCTCTAATTCTAGTGTTGGACAACTCTTTACTCTTATCATGCAAAATGCTGACTCAATGCCAAAAGATTAAAGTCTTAATTACGTAGTCCTTTGGTAGTAATTAGTGGCAACTCATATATGGTAAAAGGAAGGAAAAAAATAAATAAAATTACATATACTTGTCAGAGTTCTCAATAACAATATCTTTATAAATCACAACTTTATAATAATCGTGTTTTTTTTTTTGAAATCGCTTTTTTTATAGTAAAATTTATACTCATCTCTAGAATAACTTTTTATAACAATAATAATCATTTTTATAACAACACATTTTTTTATTTTATAAAACTGTCTCTTATAATAATAGTTAATATCTTCCTTTTATTAAATTTGTTAAAAATATGATGTATATTGAAATCAATTCTTATAAAGAAATTTTACTTTTACTAATAATTTTTTTTTTAAAGATAAATTCATATTCAAGCGATATAATTTTAAAATTTAAAATTTTAACTTCAAAATCTGTAATCTAAGAGACGAAAAAGGAGGGTGGATAGGATCCACATCCAGCTATCTTGCCTAATACTCTAAGCCTCCCTAATCACTTACATATATGACCATTTTTGGGAAGGAAATGATTTTCGATTGGAAGGTGTGAATGTTGCGTATTAGAATAGAAAGTTAGTAAGTTTGGAGTGTTGTCTTGCTTTTCGATGAGTTTAGTGACCTTATTCTTATGTCTTGCTTTTGATTTCTATCATCATTTGTTATTTATTATATTTAGGTTACCACACCATTTTGTGGTTGTTATTGTTCCGTTATTATTTGCTTTGTTTTTTTCACTGTAATTTTTCCTTTTTTTCGTACCTACTTTGATATATGGTATTTGAATCGAGAATCCTTCGAAAATAGTCTATCTGCTTATTTTTTTGTGTACAAACTTTACTTATACAAATTTCGTGAATATATTATTGTCATTATTACTAGGAGAAAAAGAAAAGCTAGGGTGGTCTCATGATTCACATTGCTAAATGTAGATATTGATATTTTTTAGTGAATAATGATACTATAAATGTAAGAAAGGGACTACCTCCTTAAAGATCATTTAAGTGCTTTTATCTTTTCTTTTTTTATTGCTATATTTTTTTTTCAAATTCTATTTCTGCATAATTTATGTTTGTATTATTTAATTAATACTGTGTGAACCTAATGTTGCATTAGCTATATAGATTATTTAAACATCAAGGAAGGTAGTATTCATCTAGAAGACCAGATCTGATAGTATATCGAATAAAGTACAAATCTATGATCATAAAGTATCAAATATAGTTAAATTATATTCAGTTTTTTGAGTGTATAATAATGTACAGTTAGTATATAACTTATGTATAAGTAAGCTATATTATATAATCAGTGTATACTTTTTTATGACTTTTAACAAACTATATTGTAAAGTCAGTATATAGATACTTTCTACGCCTTTTGGTTATTTTTTTTATGTAAATAAAAAATACCAAAAATTAACCTTATTTTTCAACTTTAACAATCTAACACACGATTTAATCCTCAAATCTACCTCAATTGAGATTAAATTTGTAATACAAGTTTCTTGTATCATAAAAATAAAAAATAAGTCACAATCATCAAATTTATAATAATAACGATTTCTCATGATTTTCAAGCTATTCAAACAATACTCATTTGATTTAAATTTATTTTTCATACTCAAAGTTCAAGATTACTTCTTTAAAATATTATACTTCAATTGTTATTAGTTTGAAAAATATTATCATACAACAATTAAGAAAAACAAGGAGGAAGAAAACCAAAACCAAAGCTAAAGCTATTCTGTTTTAAGTTAACTATAATTTTGATACTTGTTTTTTTTTTAAAAAAAAATGAATACATGTCAAATGAGACAAATTAAATTGGATATCCATTGAAATTTGGAAAAATTACTGAAACACACGTCTTCTGTTTCCCTTATTTCCAATATTCCCTTCTATTTTTAAAAACCTCTAAAATTCATTAATTTTATAATGTATCCGAGCTACATATTATGTATCCGAGTTATTTTATAATGTATCCGAGCTAGTTTTTAATGTATTCGAGCTACATATTATGTATCCGGTTATTTTATAATGTATCCGAGCTAGCTTTTAATGTATCCGAGCTACATATTATGTATCCGATTTGTTTTACTTTTTCAGGAATTAATGTAATTACAAACTAAATAGGGATAGATTGTAATTTCAAATTAAAACTATGTGATTCCTAAAATTTATACTAGCTTTATTAGCTTTGGGCCGAACGAAGGCCCATTCTAAAAGCCCATTCTAATGGAACTAGCATTCTTACTATGGATTGTATATTTATTGTATATATATATTAAGAAGAAATGCACAATTGAAATAATGTAATAGGTCAAATATATGACTATGAGACAATTAACGATTTGAAAAACTATTTTTCTATTTTCTTCACTTTCATGCGTTTAAAAGAGGATGTATTTATGTATTTTTCATGTCATCGTCTTGTGATAAAAGACTATCAAATAAACAAATTTAAGAAAATGCTTAGGGCTACAAATAGCTTAAGTACGTGTTGAATAAAAATGCGAAATTTATAAGGTGATTTAGTATTAATGCATATTTTCATCTAAATAGTCTGCGGTTCATTGAAAGCATAAAAAAATTGTAATTTGTATGCCAAAAAACGCATGTATTCTATCTTTTGTCCTTACAAAAATAACTCATGAACCATAGCCTTTCATGGTTAATTCTCGACAACGAATTGATTTGATAATTCAATATCATTCATTAAGTTTACAAGTCAAAGATGTTGCGAAGTAGAAAATCAATGAGATTATATGTTGTCTGATAATGCTTTTGGGAGCGCCCACCTCAAACAAGTTTTGTAGTGTGCGATTCGAATTTAGTCGGAGCTTCAATGCAGCCGGAAAACCATAAAAGAAAAGAATTTTGTGAAGATTTTGCAATAAAGGAAACTTATAACACCAAATGTATACAAAAAACAAAAGTTATGGTTCCAAGTTAACTTTTTTAGTTCTCCACCATAGCTAATCCTAAAGCCCTCAATCCATAAACCCTAGAATTACTTCCATTCCCCCACCTGCTCCTTCCTTCTTACTCAAAATTTTATCAATTTTTCCCTGCAAGATCTCAGTTTTATTCAATTTCCAATGGAATCGAAACTTGAATCAGCCAAGAAAGAGGTAAGCTCTTCGGCCGAATACAGTAGCAATTTTTTCTTATATTTTTTAATTGGTTATACTGTTTCCTTGAGCTGAAGGTCTATCGGAAACAGCCTCTCTACCTCCAAGGTAGGGGAAAGGTCTGTGTATACTCTACGAGTGGGTATGTTGTTGTTTGGTAATAAAGTGTCAATTTTTTTCTTTTAGTTATATGGTAAATATGTAATATAGTACATTTTTCATCTCTTTCGAGCCGAGATTCTATCGAAATTACACTGTATATGTTGTTGTTGTTTTAAATGGTTTGTTTACTTATATGAAAGGAACAGTAATCTGTAGAATTGGCAATTATTATAGGCCTTATGCCATCTATTTTTTGGAGCTGGTTTTGGTTTAGTTTTTCTAAAATTAGATAGTAATTAGGGCTTTCTAAGTGTGCAAATTCAAAATGCATGTGTAATATATTGGATTGTAACACTTTTGGTTCAGAAGAAATGATGTTGTGCTTTTTTATTTTGAATGTTATAAAAGGTTCTTGCTGAAATTGTGAAGTTGGCTCAAAAGCGGGAGATGAAGGGAAGTAAAGGAGGGTGGAAAGATTTTTTGAGATCCTACGACAAGAAGCTTGGGGTTAGCTTGAGTGACCCATCCAAGAGGTCCATTGATGTGCTGCTGGCATTTTTAAAGACTTTTAGCGAAGATGACTTAAAGGTGGTTATAGATAGACTTCTTGATTTCGTTTGTTTAATTAGCGTAAAAGCATTCTGTTAATGTGAATACTAAAATGTTCCTTTCTTGTGCAGTTTTTTGATAAGGTGTTTCAATGTCATTCAAACCGAGACGCTGTTGAGAAGCTCCAGAAAAGTTCCCCGGACAGTGAATCTGCTGAACAGGTGAACAATATATTTTGGCTTTTGGGTGTTATTAATCATAACTGCAACATTAGGGCAGTTTTTCTTTTAGATAGTTGGGAAATCTACTTAAGTGGATCGAAGATAGTTAATTGACCTCCAGTTAACTGTTAGGTATAACTTTTTCTGTTGGTATTTAACTGGAGACTGTCGTTAACCTGTTAATAATATAGTTAATCGTACTTTCTCTTGAGTTTCAAAATTAATTTTCAAATAGAGATCTCCAACGGGTTGATCTAGTAGTTGAGATGTGGGAGTAAGCAACAACCTGGAGATTTCAGGTGTGAATAGCAGCTACAACACCTTGGTGGGTGTAGCAACTTGCTCAGTGGGTTATAGTCAAGAAGCGCAAACTAGCCCAAACATCATTGATATCCATATAAAATATATATAAAACAAATGAAAGTGATATTCAGATAAATTGTATAGCAAAAAAGTGGCGATCTTTCCTTATCAAAAAAGAATGTTGCATTCTTTTCTTTTGGATCCCCAACCACTCTTTTTCCAGGAAGTGACTAGTTGGTATATTCTTATGAAGCTTTATGATCACTGCATCTAACCACTTTGGTACTTAATAAATTGACATTGTGGCAGTGCAGAGACTCGTTCGCTTAACTTTTGAGCACCCTCAATATCCGATAGACTACTCATTTCCATCACACGAGGAGGTTCGTTACTACCTTTTGTTTTCTTTTCTTATTGTCTACTTTAGAAGTTCAATTTCTAGAAAAAGTCCTAAATGAAAAATGTTTTCTGTGACAGTTTATAGGAGGTATAGTGTCCCATACTTCAGCTTATTTGTGTTGAAATAGAGCATATTGTTTTTGAGAATTTTTTTCATGATTTCCTTCTATACTTGCTCATGTTGATCCTCTGCAGGTAATGATAGGTGCATTTTAGTTTAGATTGTTTACTCAACTGGTGATGGTCGTTTCTTGAATTAATTCTGTGGCACTGGAATCTGTTCGTTGTATATAATTGGCTGTTCTATTGTAAAACCAAACTTCTCTTACCCCAACTTACATCCATGGGAACAGGACTGGTTAGTCACCAAAAGGAGTAAAAAATCTAATTTCATTCAATCAAAGGACATGGTTGCAATTGATTGTGAAATGGTCCTTTGCCAAGATGGTACTGAAGCTTTAGTCAGAATCTGTGCTGTGGACCGTAATTTAGAGGTATTTTTGCGATTTATACCTTATGATATATAACAAATGGCAAAATGAGGCCTCTTTATCTCTGATGTAGTACAACTCTGTTTTTAATGTCACCATAAGTTATTTTGAGGTACAACTCTGTTTTTAATGTCACCATTAGTTATTTTGAGGTTCTGATATTGCAGGTTAAACTCAATGAATTCGTGAATCCCAACAAACCAGTTGCAGATTACAGAACTGACATTACTGGCATAACTGCTGGAGATTTAGAAGGAGTTTCTTGTTCATTGGCTGATGTACAGGTATAAAGTTGTCCACTTTAGGTTATCCAGTAGCCATTAACAATTTATTTGTCTGAACTTTTGGGTGTTATGATCCAGACATCCCTGAAGAAGCTATTATCACATGGAACCATATTGGTTGGCCATAGTTTACACAATGATCTTCGTGGTAAGCTACATCTTCTATCATAAGTGTCGGTTCTTTTAGTTAACATTTAAATCTTTGGTGCATATCTACTGGTAACTGGAAATAACATGATTTTATGATCATGTCTCTTTTTAGTACCCCAGGTTTTTATTTTATTTCTATTCACTTTTCCCTTTTCTCTCCCTTTTCTTTAGAGAATTATAACATGCATTTTTCTCTGTTATGTCATTTTTGACAGCTTTGAAGATGGATCATGCAAGAGTGATTGACACATCATATGTATTCAAATATCAGGGTCAAACTTCTAATAGAAGACCTTCTTTAAGTAACTTGTGTAAGGTAAGCCATTTTAAAAGAAATTTAGGTACATCTTTCCATGCTGCAAGCAATCTGTCCACGCTGTTGAATGGTTGTCCATACCAGCCCTCCTTAAGATTCCAAATTTCCAATTTTATTTTGGAATTTCAAAGTGCAGGCATTTCTTCAAATGCTTGTATCTGAACACTCTAAAGAACTCTATTCTTTATATGTTGGTAAAAAACAAGCGTGCTGCATTTTATCAACAAATTCTTTTGTTTGTTTGTGTCGCTGTTATCCTTTTTCCAACTATGATTCCTTTACAAGCGGAAGATTTTAAGTTTTTAACAAGTACTAAACTATTTATCACAAGCTCTGTTTGATCAATGTTATTGTTACTTACGATTGTTTCCAAATAGTCTATGTTAGGGTTTGAACTTCGAAAGATAGGCTCTCCACATAATTGTCTAGATGATGCGATTACTGCAATGAAACTTGTTCTTGCCAAGCTTGAATGTGGAGGTGATAATATCATACCATTGGTTTGTGAGGAGGTAATGTCTAGATCCTTTTATTTTAAATTGCAGTTCCTTATTTCCTGATTGATAAGATAGTCATCTACTCCTATAATTTAGGCGCAAGATCCCGAGACGTCAAAGCTACTTGTCCACAGAATACCTGCGGCTGTTCATAGCCAAGAGTTGCACAAAGTTATTCCTGGAAACTTTACTGTGGAAGTTAAGGTTAGGAGAATCTTATGCTTTTCTCTCTCATCTCATATCAATGATGAATGACATCTTTATGTAGTCTGAACTAGTTTATAAAAGCATATGTCAACATTCAATCAGTGAAGAATCACATGCCTTAATATACCTGTGTCAAACTGGTATGACATGGGTATTCATGCTTTGTGCTAATTCTTCAAAATACACCATTATTTGCAAGAAGCTACTCATGCACATGTCAAATGTTCACAGTTACCCACACGTGATACGTGCTTGTAAACAAGTCCATTGACATGAATCATTGCCAACATTATTAAAAAGCCATAGCAGCTACTTGATGCAGGTGAAAGACAATATTGTTAAAGGCTAAAACGTGATAAAACACTTGTTCTGTCAGTTGAGACTGGAAATGCCAAGCGCAATGAAATCATGGGATTTAATGTAAAAAGAGGCAAATGGAGAAAAATATGCATGCGCACACAAAATTAAATTATATGGATCAAATAAATATGAAAATTGCAATAAAATTGAATATTATGAAAAACTACGTCAATCAATCCCAAAAAAACTAGTTCCCAGATCTTGTTTAGAGGCTAAGGTGTTGAAGTTTTAAGTTAAATTGATGACTTGTTTTCATATATCATGCTCTTAGTGACAAAGAATTATGCATTATAGTTCTCTTATAATTAGAATACTGCAGGGACCAACAATTTAAGAATTAAGAGTCACTATTGTTTTCTTTAGAAACAGCAACAGTAATCAAGATTTTTGCACGTGAATGATGTTTGAGTAACAATCTGTACGGTTCTTCATCACTTTCTAGTTCGAAGTTCGCTCGATGATACTTAGTTTGTCCATCTATGATCTGCTGGCAGGCTAATAAAAAAGGGCAAGCAGACAAGTATTCTGCCTTTGTCAACTTCAAAAATCAGCATGAGGCAGATGAGGCATTCGATAAACTTGAAGGCAACCAAGAGAAGGTTGGTATACTTTCAGGATTTGTTTGTACAAAGGTGTTTTCATTGTCCTATCAGAGAAACCAAATGTGCACACACGAAAGAGGCATATGTCCTAATTTAACTGACATTGTCATAACTTTTGTTTATCTGTCTTTGTTAGGATATTGGTGGACGGCCACAGAAGCTCGTTTCATTTCATCTTGATTCTGGTGTATCAGGGTCTTGTTATGTTCGTAAGATGGATGCCAATAATTATTCTAAAGATAAAGAGGTCACGCCAAAGAAGAGGTCACTTGAAGATGAAGAGGCCGTTGTAGAGTCAAAGAAACCAAGGACAGAAGACCAATGTACAGAACTCAAGGAGGCTGCTGGTGCAGGTTGTAATCAGTGTGAAACTCATTTGATGGCGATTGAGAAACTAAAGAAAGATTTAAGCCACAGAGACGAAGAAATCTCCACCTTGAACAAAATCATCGTTAACCTTGTGAGGAAACAAGGATTTTAACTCTTCGATAGATTTATGGGCAACACCCCCCTACTGGAAAGCAGATACAAACACTATTTCGACACCAGAGACCTATGCTTCATGAAGGTCAAAAGAGCAGCTATTGTTTAATAGCTTTTGGTTATGCTGTTTCGTTTAGGACTGCGACAAAGAGAAGGGTATGGAGAAAGAAGAATCTCCCTTACTGTTAATGGAGGTTATCTCCGGAGCTCTAAGTACGCCGTCGAATATCATAACAGCTACTGCAGCCAAGAGTCTTACTAGAAGGGCTGATAGTTTTTACTTATTTGATTTTTTCCTCCTGAATTGCAGGCAGGATCAATTGTATCGGTGTTTTCAACTGGATTTCTTCCATCTCTTTTAGCTTATGAACTCTTTCAATTTTCTCTGTATTATTTGATTTGTTTGTGTGCGTCTCTTTACCTTATTAGCCTGTGTTTTATTATTATAGATGATCCGAATTTGACTATAATTAAAGCATCCTATAATACTCTTTTCAATGTTTAATTATTGCCGCGAAACGGTTTTAAGAACATTCTAGCAAAAGCTAAGATACCTTCCAGAAGATGTTCCGAAACTTACTTCTGGAATATTCGATTCTCATTCTGGAAAATTCAGCTTCTACCTCAAATAGCAGAAAATCTAACCTTGAATTTTACAAAATCGTTAGTTATCAAATATCTCAACAAACCGATCAAAGTTTAACAATGGAAAATCTTTTCAATTGGTCCCAGCCAGCTCGCCGTCGCCATTCCTCGACAGGAAAACCAGTACAATCAGTCCATCAGAAATCTACCGGAATCAAGCCGGCGACGAAGGTTGTCCAGATTCCGGTCCACTCCGTCAGTTCGGATCCAGATCGGTCCTCCCCGACACAGAAACCTGATGAGGTGGCGCAGGCGCCTGATCTATCCGCTTCAGCGTTAAGGATCCAGAAGGTATTTCGAGGTTATATGGTGAGGAAAAACGTGAAGAGAATTATGTCAATACGAAAAGAGGTGGATGAAATTGAGCGGAAGCTTTTATGCGGCGAAACGGCGGAGTTGATTCGGAGAGACGAAAGGGAAAGGTTGCGGGTGAATGAAACGCTGATGTCTCTGCTTTTCAAGTTGGACTCCATTCGTGGAGTTGATGCTGGTGTTAGAGAGTGCAGAAAGGGTGTGATTAAGAAGGCCATCTCTTTGCAAGAAAAAGTTGACTCCATTGTTTCCCGCAGCTAATTAAATTGCTCCCAGAGTAGAGTGTGTGCGCGCGTGCAGACCTTACTCTCACCTCGTAGAGCAAGACATGGAATTGTACTAAAAATGATAAGAAACACAGGGCGAACATGTAGCTCCATTGGGCCTTTCGTGGAAAATTATCTTGTTTAAAATTATTTTATATGTAACTTTGTGTGTTTGCTTCTTTTATCCGTTAGTGTAGAAGAAACAAGAGAGTTGTTGGAGAAAAATGAGAATAAAGAGCTTTTTGACTGCAGTCTGTAGTTATAACTTGTTAATAATGTACTCTTTCCTTTTGATTTGCCAAGGACTTTAAATAGAAAAAGGGGCTTTATATAATTTTGTGATTTCTAACTAAATATATCTATAAGTTAGAATTAATGAGTTATTGAAAGAAATGTTTTTTTAAATGGACTAAAAAAGGGAAGTAAAATAAACAATTTGAGTAGTTAATGTTACTTTTCTATTCAAAGTTTTAAATACAAAGTTCAATTCAAACCTCCAAGGGAATGGATGCTCTAGAAGAACCAAACAACAATTGACACTTTGTATTAGCCAACTAGTCTAATGATACATGAAAAAAGTTGACTTTTGAGCACTGTCAATATACGACAGATCACTCACCTCCATCCCAATATGTAATTGAGTTATTAGAAATGACTTATGTTTGTTATCTGTTAAAAGTTGGTCTCATCTATGCAAAAAGTTAAGTTCCATAGACGAAGCCGTGGGACTAGGAGAGCTAAAGAAACTCTGGACAGAGTTCAAGGAAGTTGCTGGTGGTGTGGGTTGTAATCAGTTTATCTGTTAAAAGTTGGTCTCATCTATGCAAAAAGTTAAGTTCCATAGACGAAGCCGTGGGACTAGGAGAGCTAAAGAAACTCTGGACAGAGTTCAAGGAAGTTGCTGGTGGTGTGGGTTGTAATCAGTTTATCTGTTAAAAGTTGGTCTCATCTATGCAAAAAGTTAAGTTCCATAGACGAAGCCGTGGGACTAGGAGAGCTAAAGAAACTCTGGACAGAGTTCAAGGAAGTTGCTGGTGGTGTGGGTTGTAATCAGTTTATCTGTTAAAAGTTGGTCTCATCTATGCAAAAAGTTAAGTTCCATAGACGAAGCCGTGGGACTAGGAGAGCTAAAGAAACTCTGGACAGAGTTCAAGGAAGTTGCTGGTGGTGTGGGTTGTAATCAGTTTATCTGTTAAAAGTTGGTCTCATCTATGCAAAAAGTTAAGTTCCATAGACGAAGCCGTGGGACTAGGAGAGCTAAAGAAACTCTGGACAGAGTTCAAGGAAGTTGCTGGTGGTGTGGGTTGTAATCAGTTT
>JAJONR010005064.1:0-46211 GCA_029582245.1 Solanum etuberosum
TGACCCCTATTAAACTCCTAAAAACGAATTAAAATAATAGGGTACGGAAAAGACTAAAATACCCTTTAAAAATCCGGATTGGACTTTCCTTATTTGAACAGCCCAACTTCCAATGGGAATATCTCACTCATACGAACTCGGAATCGCGAAAACTTGGCGGCGTTGAAAAGATTATTCCAAGATCTTTCCTACGATGTCTGGAAACACACCTAACTCATCCTGAGCTAGGATTTATGGTCGTTTGAAGTTGGCCAAAACTCAACTTAACATACTTAACAAAATTTTCAGTTTTTTATAATCTTTCCAAAAATGGCTATTTCCAAATTTTTTTACTTCTTCCTAGTTAGAATCATCTATTTTTAAGTAAGATCAACGTATAAATAGAAACGGAGAGAAAATAGTAAAAGTCTTCGACTAATTTATAAAAAAGTTATTAGGACCTAAAAAAATATTATTATAGTGATAATTAAATTAATGTTATTATATTGAGAGATGTTAAAGTTTTTAATAGGGTAACATTTATACCGACTATGTGGTTATTAAAATTCACACATGATTATATTTATTTGTATCACTAAATATAATTATATGATTATTACTAAATTCTAATGTATACTATATATCATAATATTCAAATCAGAGTAAAAACAGAAAAAGTAAGTCATAACAAAATTAAAGTGTATTTTGAATGCTTTTGTCCAATTCCGCAACGGTTACACTAGATCAACAATTATACGTGTCCCAAAATGAGGCATTCTCATTGCATGCAATCGCCGCCTGTTTAGCTTTTATAACACTTGACACCCCTTCCTAAAACACGTGCCCCCTTCCTCCCTGCTATATAATCCATCTCGCCCAAATTCAATTCATCCCCATTTTTGTTCAAAACTCTTTATCAATTATGGCTGATTACTATGGGCAACCCCAACATACTCAACACCAGTTCCTCCAGCCTCGTTCTCACCAGATGGTGAAGGCAGCTACCGCCGTTACCGCCGGTGGATCGCTTCTTCTTCTTTCCGGGTTAACTTTAGCTGCAACGGTGATTGCGCTCACCATTGCGACTCCTGTGCTGGTGATTTTTAGCCCGGTGATTGTACCTGCTGTTATTACTCTCTTTTTGTTGTTCTCAGGGTTTTTGGCTACCGGCGGATTTGGCGTAGCGGCGATAAGTGTGTTGTCGTGGATTTATCGATACGTGACGGGGAAACGACCACCTGGTGCAGATCAGTTGGAGCAAGCAAGGCATAAGTTGGCTACTAAAGCTGGGGAGATGAAAGATAAGGCTCACGAGTTTGGGCAGCAGCACATCACTGGAACCCATTAGACTTGAGCTACTGTATAAGTTGTACTTAGCTTAAATTTGCTTTTATTCAATGCGTTGTATGTGTTTTTGTTTGTAAGCTCTTTTAGCGCTTTGTGTTTGTTAATTTCTGTGTTGTACGTACTGTTAATGCTATGAGGCTCGTCTTTTATGTCTTTTGAAAAATTCGAAATAAATGGAGCTGATGTTGTACTACTACTACTACTACTTAATTAGTTGTATAAATATTCAAGAATTTATGGGATACTCAAGATGTTTTTCAAGTGAATATAATATTTTTTATATAGACATGAACTAAGATTGAACCGGAATTGAGCACGTCTTGTAGAGTCTCCATTGAAATTGAATACGTCTTGCAGAATCCCATAAAATTTCGACATTTACATTAATGAATGAGAAAAATAAATTTAAAGCAAGTAAAACGGAAAATCAATATTTTTTTAAAAAAGAAAAATATTAAATATATACACATTTTAATATTAATAATTATGTGTACTAATTAATTATAAAATATCCAATTAAAAGAAAATATATATTTAATTAATTATCTTTCTTTCGAGTTTTTCGCCTCTCACTTGCTTTTAAAAGAGTGAGCAGTAAACTCGATGTCACCTCAACATCAAAAGGTGTTTTTGTTACATTTCACTTGAAGGGGATCCTTATAATAATACCTTTTCCCAATATGAATCATTAATTTTCTCAACCTAAACCTATTCTTGCTTCTTAAATGGGACTGATTTTTTTTTTTTTTTAGAAAGTAGTAAAAAAGAAAAATTAATTGTTGAAATATTTATTTGAATTAGTTAAATACGTTTAAACTAGTTTTTCTTTTTCTTTCTTCTTATATATAATTTTAAATTATTTTTCGATCAAAATATCATAGATTTTCATTTAATTCGTTACTTTTGACATATCATTGGTAAATGCATTATACACACTTTATACTTTTAGCTGGTTGCTAAAAATTATCTCTAGTTCGTCAAAAAAAATTCTAATAGACACATATTTAGCCTGCAGATAGCATCATTAGAACTATGAATTTAACTTTTATATATATATATATACAAAACTACCATATATATAATTCAAATTCAACCATTAATGTGAAAATCAATTACTCCTACAGCTTAATGGAGTAATAATATATACATACCTGTCCTTTAATATGGCAAATGTCGAATAGTTGCTCCAATGGGGAACTTGTCTGTGCAATAATGATCATTACCATTTCAAATTACTCCCTCCGTTCACTTTTACTATTTTTACTTGTCACAATTTGACTTAGTACACCTATTAAAAAAATAACTATTGATATACGCATTTTACCAAACTATTCCCTATTAAATGATGTCTTGAAAAAATGATTTGAAAAATAAGTATTTAATGCTGAGAGTAAAAAATTATTGTCTTTTTTTGATATGTTAAAAATGACAAGTAAAAATGAAAAATCTATTTTAGAAATAAGTGACAATTAAAAGTGAACGGAGAAAGTAATAAGCAACTAATGGTATGTTATTAAATTTTGAGACATCAAGATGATAAACTTACCTCCTTAGAGACTTCAGGAATAGAAGGTGAAGATTTGGAGGAAATCTGTGAATTCTGCAAATTCACAAATTTTATCAAAATACAAACAGGAAAGCAGGGGTGGCTCAAGGGGCAAAAAATTTCATAATGGATATTATAATTTTATTTTTGTTTTAAAAATATTGATATTTGTAAAAATGAGTACAACATCTTTATATAAAAGAAAGAAAGTATGTATTTTAAACATACAAATATTTTAGAATTTTAAGTGACATGGCATATGAGTTTTATGGAGCGCACTTTAATTAAATTCATATTTATTAGATTTAAATAATTAATTTGAACTAATATATTCATGAATTTAATATAATTCTAATCATTTTGTAAATATATATTTAATAAACTTTAAATGATTACAGGGGTCAATGAAGTTGCGCGTCTTAATTTTTAAACTAGACAGTAAAATAAAATTTACTTATAATATCTTATAATTTATTTATATTAATATAATAAAGAAGAGACAAATTCGACATGCCAGTTTAATATCATTAAATTTGAAAATAAGGGCATTCTGGTCATTTTAATCTGACAAGCTGTATATGCAGTAGGCTTATACGTGTCTCACATTTTGCTCTGTGAGATTGAAGGTAATTATCTCACTTTTGATGCTACCACTACAAAAAAACTTTCAATTAGCGGGGGTTAAATGTACAAATTGCAAGGGTTGAAAACCCCCGGAATTTGTTGTAAACTCCCGTTGTTAAGCCTGTCACAATTAGATTTCAGGGGTTTTTTAATAACCCCCGCAAAGCTTTTTTATTCACTTTCTAGGGGTTATAAACCCCCACTACTTTGTTTACCATTTTTTTTCACTTTCGTTTCAGGAGACTATAACCTCCAGAACTTTTTAATCCAAATTTAACATTTTATTTTTTATATCATTAGATTACAACTAATATGAATTTTAATATAATTAACCACTAAATTTATACATTCATAATAACAATAATAACTAAAGCTTGTTCTCAACCAGAATCACAACAACAAAAACTTTGAACCACAATAACAAATTTTTTGCATTACGAATGTTCTCAAATCTCAACTACAATCCTCAAGACAACAGAAAGCATTAAAATGTCAAAATTATCTTCAAAAACACCTTTAGGAAAATAACAGTAACAACAATAATAAATTATTTAAACCTTGTGCTCTTTCCAATGAAGTAAATGCTGAAACTCTATTCTTCTCAGTACGATGATGGTATCCATTTTGACCAGTAGTACTGCATTTTGATGGCACTGGCGGTAGTACTGCATTTTGCTGAATGCATTTGAAAAGTTGGTCATATTTCAAGGTCACTGAACCTTACTTCCACCGGAAAAAGTATAACAAAAGGCAAGCAGCATATACCAAGCAAGCTTTTATACCGAGATTGAAGACATTGACTGCAAAGCCCAGGCAAGCATTAACAAGTAAGAAATTGAAGATTCCAAAATCAGGCAAAGGTTGAATCATCGCTACATTCCAAAGCCAAGCCACTGCAAAGCACAAGAACACTGCTAATAGTTGAGGAGAAGCAAATCTAAAAAAGTACTGAAAAACATATTTCCCACCATTCCTAGTGCAAATTTCATAATTTTCCGAATCCCATAAATCCACATGAAAGGAGGCCATGTGTTAAATCGTTCCTTAAACCATAAATAAGCAGACACTGGCCCTAGATGCATGACTGAAAACAGTAAACATACCACCAAACACAAGAAACTCGCCAGATAAACACCTGAACCTGATGATATAAATATGAAATAAACAAAAAAAGAACTTAGGATAACCCAATAACTGATATAAATGTAATATTCTAGAATCAAAGGTGTGTATTGTTGTTCATCCCTTAAAACCAATATATATGACGTCAAATGTTTATCTTTAATTAATATATAATACATTGGAGTTTTCATTAAGCTCTCGATGAATGGATAAGTTGTTGATCTCGAGAAGAAGAGATATATTCTCCGAGGACAAAGTACTGTCAAACTCAGAGAAAACAGGCATTTCAAAACATCCATCAAAATTTGTGAAGCAAGATCATCAGAAATATGATGAGGTGATCCGTTTTCTAACGATGGTCTGATAAGAAAAGCATATGCGGATGAAATGAAAGTAAAGAGAGTAATCGAATACGCGACTGCACATATGACTACATATGGTAACGGATGATCTGATTTTGAGTTCGATGAGAGCAAATGACTTCTAAAGAGAAAATTTAGAAAGTAAGCTTTCAATAAATCAGCAAAAAAATAAACATCATAATATAGAGATACTAAATGAACTCACTTGTGTTTAAGCTCTTGGCACCTGATATGTTTAAGAAATTCTCAATGCAAGAAGTAAGAAGTATTGTTGATGAAAGATCAGTCATGATCACTTTCTCAAGTCAAGCAGTAATAGAAACTTCTCATCATTCCATCAACTTCCTGTTAAGTGGTTCCTTAACAGATCAAATTACCAAACAACTTATTGAATATCCAACAATATTTTCATGTTTCATATTGAGTGAAAGCGTACCTTTCGACGGCGGCAATGTAACAAGTGGGTCTTATCAGTATAATATGTCTCCTTATCTGAAATTGTGGGTACCAAAGTTGAAGTCCTTGTTAATTTGATCAGGAACACTCAGCAGAAAAAGTAATTTTTTTCATGTTCTTTGTTGAGACTGTCACGTCATCAAAGATGCTTGTAGGTGTCTAATCATCATTAACCTGAACGCTTCTCCTTATCTCTTGTTATTCTCATAGTATGATTTTCTAACTTAGATGCTCGGTGCGTTTGCAGGAGAGAGTTGTGGATCATATTCTTATTCAAAGTACAAATATTCATCTATTTATGGTTGATTTTTGGTGATTAGAGAAGAAAAGATCCCTTTAAAGTAGGTCCTGCTTAATTATTAGTCTGTCTTCAAATGCAGGAGGCCTACAGGAGAAATGAACTAATAAACAAATATCATGCAATTTGATGTATATCAAGATCAATGAACCACATCTTAGATGTGCCAACACAACTCAGGAAAGGCCTTATACACCCTCAAATGCAAACTATAGCTCAAAAGTCTACTAGTGCAAATTATAGCTCAAAAGTCCATAAATCCATCTATGTTGTCTAGAAGTGATTGATCTACCACCACCCCCTAGCTGTCCTTTTGCAAAATCAACACTTTCAAAAGACCTTATGTTATCACCATGTCAAGAAAACAAAAAGAAGTTAGAACAACATGTCAAGAATATTTAAACCAAAATGTAAGTTAGAACTCTTCCTGAATAAATTTAGACATACAAAATAAATAAAACACCTTCATGAATCTGGAATAGCGTGCATAAGACATACAAGGCAGTGAATGATTATATATAGCAGTGATACAATGAAGTTATCAATTATACACACACCAATGACTGAAACCATTCAATGAAACTAGATTTAGGCAAACCAAATTCCTTTGTATTCCTAACAAAAATAATAACCCAACTTATCTATAAATCAAGATTTGAACATGTTTAGTTAAGAAAATAGATATATTAAACAAGACTATGGCAGACAAAGAGAATCATGACATTCAAGCATAATCAACTCAAAATGATGCTAATGAAGAACAGTAACCAACTTAGAGACCAAACAGGGAAGGTTTTGATTTTTCACCCAATCAACAATCAAACTATATCAACAGCACAACAATATCCAATATCTAAGCTTCAGGAGAAAAGAAAAATGTGTGTTAGAAGGGAAAAATACACCAAATTCTCAATACAAATGAAACTAGAACAACCGATCAAAAAAATCTGAAACATAAGCAAAAAAAGCTCATACATTCAATATCTGCGTGATAAATAATCAGATAAAACCCAATTCCAGTTGTTGGGGATGCTTTAGTGGCAAAACTGTCGTTTGAGGTTGTTCCGGTAGTGATCGTGGCTGTGTTTGTGGTTATGATGGTGTTTGAGACGGTGGCGAAGAGGTAGTTTGAGGGTCAGGTTTAGCTGCCGGTGACTTGATTTTGCCAGATTCCGACATGCTCAAGCTTTAGAATTTAGACAAGTGCCTATGAATACTCTCAGGGCATTTGGGAGATCAAACGCACAATATGCCATCAAGTATCATCTATTTCTTATCACCATAGCATGTATACTCAATATACTCAATATGGTCAGTTGATCGATAAAGTGAAACAACCTTATGGTGTTACTTCTAATCCTATACGGGCTGATGAGGCGACAAGAAAAAAAGTTCCATCATCAAACAAGTAGAGAAAACACCACATTTCTCCAACATCACCACCTTATAAAACAGAAACAAATATCATATATCACTAAGAACTAACAAATCAATTAAGAAGATAATCTATCCAACCAAAAAATCAATTACTAGCAAGTTATCATCCATGTAAACCTTATTTAATTAGGTTATACATATTGAAACCCTAAAAACTCGAAGTTTAGGGAAAATTCAAAACGTACAATAGTTAAAAACCTTAGAAAGAGCTGAAACTTCTTCATGGTGCAGGACGTAGGGCAACAACCTATTGGAGCATTCTTTTACTCCAAAATCGACGAAGATAAATTTTTCTTGCAAATTTTTCTGGAAAAAAAATAGTATCAAAATACAAATCTCAAAACTTTTTACAAACAATTTGAAGTCGAGAAAAAAAAAAACTCAATTGATTTATAGATAAAAAATGCATGAAAACGAGGAAAAGACAACTCATTTTTGAAGCTTTTGGATGCTAAATTAGGGCGCAATTGTTAAATAGAGAGAAACTGGAAGTAAGAGAGGAGAAGACAAATATGAACCAACCGTACGATCAATCGCCACCGCCGCTTCTATCTTTTCCTACTCCGACCACTGTTGTTGTGGAAGACGACAGTGATAGCTCCGTGACCATCATTCGCCACCGCGCCACTTCCATCTCTTCCTACTCCGACCCTAATTATCAGATGATAAATGATGAAGTTCGGGATCAATTTAGGCAGAAAATAAAATTGAACTTTTTTCTTATTTAGGGATTAAATGAGCAAGGACATATCATAAAATTTTATTTTTTAGGATTGTGGCGGGTAACAATCCCGCAAATTCTAGGGGTTAATCAAACCTCCGTGACTTGATGTAATTTGTGGGGGGTTGAGTTGACCTCCATTATAAAACCTTTAGGATTTAAGTATTTTTTTGTAGTGTACTATCGGTCAAGACAGAGCCGTTTTGTCCAATCTATAAATTTTTCTTAGGTTCCTTTCTTTATCTGCACGCACTTAGATTCAAGCGGTTCAAAATTTTCTGAACAGATAGAGTCTTAAAGATTGGAAAAATAAAATATTTTAGATAAGTATTTAATATCAAAATGAAATAAATCTGAACAGATCAGACTGCGAAGGATTCATATATATATATATATATATAGTTGATCTCAATTGATTTGGGATGAAGTAATTAATTGATATTTTTATATCTCAGTGTAATTTGTTCGTGTTCATTTCATCGAACATTGATATTTTTGTACCTCAGTACAAAATGATTCATATATTTGATCTCAATTAATTTAGGATGAAGTAATTAATTGATATTTTTATAATACCTCAGTGCAATTTGTTCGTGTTCATTTTATCGAACATTGATTTTACAGGTTACCTTGTTTAATATCTATTTTGATATTGTGTATTTACGATTGCTGAAAGAGGTTAGAATTAAAATGAACCACCCAAATTAGAGATCATAGTGATTAATGACTCTTTCAATCTTACGAAATGAAATTGATGTCCACCTTAATAAATAATCTTGCAAGCTTAGACAACAAAGAAATTGTGCAGGATAGACTTTATAACACAATTTACTATATATATTTATATATATATATATATATATATATATATATATATATATATATTGTGCAAACTTCACGAATATATTAATATGGTATTGTTGTAGCATAGAGAAGGGAACAAATTTATAGATATACCTGCAAATCAGGACTGGTACGTAGGCTGTAGCAACCTTACGTACACATTGTTCAAATGTATGCAATCTCTTAAAAGAAGATTGAAGAGCATGATAATAAAAATATTAGTAGTTGATATTTAGTTCGTTGCTGATAATAATAATGAACTATATATTTCATTTATTTATAAATGTGATAATACATAAGTACCCCTGAACTATGACTGAAATTCCAGCAACACACCCTCAACTCAATTAGGGTTTTAACAATATTAAAACTTGAAAGTTGATGCTTCATTTGAAAATACTATGTGCCTTTTGAAAAGTGGATTTGATTTTACTTGCACTTTATATGTACCGTCATGTACCTACCATGCCTCTGCGGTCTTTAATCATGAAGTCACATACAAAAGCAATGGCATGGAGTAAATTTGTCTTTACTGGCAAATACTTGTTATCTTTATGAAAGCAACAAGTAGATTACTCTTTGGAGTTTTGGTCACTTTTCTAGGTTGTTTTTTCACAAACAAAGTACTGATAAGTATATTTTACCTCTTTGTGCTCTAGGTCCAAAGTTTGGCAATTTTTACTCTGTTAGAATAAGTACTTTTTAGTATCTATAGTCTCTTTTGTTTGAAAATGCTTCTGTTTTGTGTTGTGTTGACCACTATTTTGTTGGGAAAGGCAAGCACAAAATAAATGTGCACGAAAGGGCAATAGCGGAAGAAAACTCAAGTCCTTTCTGGGCGTGACATAAGAAGTAGCATCAGAATCCACAAACCAGCTAGACTCATCGCAAACAAGATTGACGGCATTATCATCACAAGAAACAAGAAGGTCATAGTTAGCAACAACAGCAACACGATTTTCATTATCGCCTTCTTTCTTTTGTTGTTTCATATCTCTCTTGTACCTGAAACAATATTTCTTGATATGTCCATTCTTGTGACAATAGTTACATGTCACATTCTTGAATTTAGACTTTAACTTTCCTCTACTTTTATCTCTGTCATTCTGACCTCTAAACTTGCTTCTCCCCCTGTCTTCAGTAACCAAAACATCGGAGTGTGAAGTAGAATAAGATGAGCCTTGAGATCTTCTTCTCATCTCTTCATTCAAGACACCACTCTTAGCATATTCCATGGTCACAACACCACTGGAAGCAGAATTAGTCAAAAAAACTCGAAGAGTTTCAAAAGAGTCTGACAAAGTGTTAAGAAGCCATAGTCCTTGTGTTTCTTTATCGAATTTTACACCCATTCCGGACAGCTGGTCAAGAACACCTTGAAAATCATTAATATGATCAGAAATAGGAGTGCCCTCTTTATACCTGATGTTCATCAATTGTTTCAAAAGAAACAATTTATTATTGCCAGTCGTCGAAGCATAAAGTGTTTCGAGCTTGTCCCACAAATTTCTGGCATGTGTCTCATTCACAATGTGATTTCTAACATTATCTTCAACTCATTGTCTAATATAGTTACAAACCTGCAAGTGCTCAAATTTCCAATCCTCATCATTCATAGATTCAGATTTATTAGAAGTAAACTCAGGTAGATGCATTTTCTTGACAAATAGAAAATCTTTTATCTTGCCTTTCCAAGTATGATAATTACTACCATTCAAACAAACCATCTTGCTCATATTTGACTCCATCATTCAAATAGACAATCAACAACAAATCAATGCTCTTATATCACTTTGTTGGGAAAAGCAAGCACAAAATAAATGTGCACGACAGGGTAATAGCGGAAGAAAACCCAAGTCAAAACTTTCCCTTCTATTTGAACCAAGAGAAGACAAAATAATGCAAGAACAAAACTGTTTGGGCAGCAAACAAATCAACCAAGCAAGAAAGATAAATCAACACACGAGATACCAAATTTAACGTGGAAAACCTCTTCGGTGTGAAGAGTAAAAACCACAAGGCCAAAGCTCCACTAAAATCAACAAGAGTTACAAAAGTGTTCTCCAAAATGGTCACCAACAAAGTACCAAACAATGAGCAACACAACTACACGATAGCACCAAAAACTAGAGAAATAAAAGGAGCCTAAACACCCAATCACAGCTACTGTTCATGATCTAAAATCTGGAGCTACATGACTCCAAATCACCCTCTCTTAGTTCCCAATCAAATATTAAGTTGAAAGGAACAAGCTGTCCAAAAATCAGCTCAATCGGATAAGAAACAAAGCGGAAATCGCGATTTGAAATTGGCTGCTAGGGCTTGTGCGAAAATCTAGACTTTCTCACTTTTCTCTCTATATGGCTGCTCTCAATCTCTTGTGTTTCTTCTAAAAATAAGACCTAAAAGAAATTTTTACATATGCACCATAATATTGGACTTATAGGCAAAAGTGGACTAGTCAAATTTGGGCTAAATTTATCCACAAAGGAAAGGAAGAAGACTCAAAACCTTGGACTTTTATTTATCCACATAGGAAGGGAAAAAGGCCCAAAACCGAACATATTTGACTTTAAATTTCATATTTGGTTTCCTTTTTGCTTGTATGTTTTATTTGTACACTTGAGAATAGAAGTCATTCAGAAATTATTCATCATCACATATATATAAAAGAGAACCCTAGGCCCGCCTACGTAGCGCCAACAGAAATCAGGATTCCCTTTTAATTTATTTATTTCCAAAACTAGCCTTCCCCTTTTATGAAAAGTTGTGACTTTTTTTAAGAGTTGTGACTTTTATGAAGAGTTGCGATTTTTATGAAAAGTTGTGACTTTTATGAAAGGTTGTGACCTTTCCGAAGGGTTGTAACTTTTTCAAAGAGTTGTGACATTTCCGATAAGGCACAATAAACATTTGTTCACACTACCCTTTATTATCTATAAATAGAGGGATTTCCTCTCATTTTAAAACAACGAAAATTTTGAACTACTACTTCTTCTTCTGCACAATTAAATATTCGTGTACTTTGCTCCTGTTGAGTGACTCACTACACCATTATTTTTGTATCAATACACTGGTGAATAGAATCGTCCTATCCTGAGAGGATATATTCCTTTAAACTTCGGGTACTAGAGGGGAATAATTTCCTTAAGGGTACACTATGCATTCAGTGGGCTCGATTTTTTTCTTTCTGTTTCATTCTATTGTTACAGATCCTGGTATTTTTTTTATAGTCATTAATTTATGTTTATGTTATTAATTGTTGTTTTTGAGTACATGTTTTAAACTTTGTTGTTTATGTTTCTGCAAAGTTATTGTTATAAATATTTGTTAGTACAAATTAAATAACACACGTTAATTGAGTATTTATACAAGTTTCTTCTACTAAAATTGTTGAAGGTACAATAAAAGAATTCCATAAAGATCTATACTACCATATCTTGAAGACAAAATTCAAATTTGGTATGTCATTGTAAGCACATAAAAACCTTAAAAACTTTATCGCACCTTGATGTGCGAAGTGAACCAGGAAAAGAAGACAAGACATAAGTTCAAGGATGTGCCGGATGACCTATAGAGGAATAAGACTAGACTGCAACCTCTTTTAATCCCAAAGACATAGATAACTACACAATAAATTAATTGCTCATATTCAATATGAAGTATGGACAGATTCTCATGTTTACTGCAAGTTGTAAATACTTTTCTTAAATTAATAGATGTGTTTCTCGACACTGCGATTGAAATAGAAGTGTAGTTTCAAATTGAACTCCATCACTCTGGTATGTTGATTTTTAAAAAACACTCAAACAAACTGAATAGTTTTGTATAATATTTTTCCCTTTCAAGTATATATAATAAGTTGAACTGTTGTCCAATATGATACATTCTCCTTTTAATTTTTCATTTTAATAATTAGTTATGATACATTTAAATGGGTAACTTTAAAATGATATATGTAAAGCAAAAGGTAGGGCTAAACTTTCTACACGTTAGAATTAGAATATTTGTTCACTTTTTTCAGCATTTTAAAATTTATTTATCCCTTCACCAACGATTATTTATTTATTAGAAAATTTAATATCTCCGGTTGATGTTCAATTGATTCCCCAAAAATATCAAATAGTAACACTTCCCGGAAGCAAAATGATAAATTATAAAATCAAATTAAAGATGATTGATTGAAGGATAAATGATAAGATGTTATAATTATCATCTTCCTTTATAGTGTTTTAGTTTCAATGACTGATAGATTTTACGTATTATTTTATAAATTTCGTGATATTAAATTCCCGCGCAAGGCGCGGATAATTTTACTAGTTTAGATAATCAACCATTTCATCTACTGTGATATTAATTTCTCACCTTTTCTATCTATGTGACCTATCTCAATATAATGCTCAAAAGATCAAATAGACTGCACTTCAGCTGACCTCAATGCATCACATTTTATTATTATGTTTAATAAATTGTACATTAACTATTTTGTTAACAATACTTAATAATAAGTAATTGATGTTGGACCTATGCTGACACCGGCCATTATCCCTAGTCAGTAATAGGAGGTGAAGATTTGGAGCAAATCTGTGAATTCTGCAAATTCACAAATCCTATCAAAATACAACCCAACAGATCAAAGAGGCTATCTATGCCAAGCCAACAAATTTTCATAATTTATATTATAATTTTATTTTTGTTTAGAAATAATGATGTTTGTAAAAAAAAAAAAAAAAAAAGTCTTCATAAAAAAAAGGAATGTCTATTTTTTAAACATAAAAATACCTTAAAATTTTAAATTAATATAACCAAATCTTCATATGAGTAAATAAGGTTTTTTACAATAGATCTAAGGTAATATATAGTGAATACGTGACAAAAATCTTATTAAGATAAATTAACTATTACCATTATAAGAATAACATTACTATAAACAATAATATTAGTATAAAATGTTTTAAGTTCTTTTACTAAATTTGGCTTTACTTGCCTAGTTTTATTATACAATTATTGCAAAAAAGAAAAGAAAAAATTATTATCTTATCTTCTAAGTGCACATCAAAAACACTAAGCGGACATTTCTAATGATATATTTTTAAGAAAAGGAGCAAATTCTATGTATTTCTCGAACGTAGGAGGCTATTGTGAGATCACTTATTTTAGAAAGATAATATTTTTTTGTGAATATTCAATAAGTTGTTTTTGTGAATATCAAGAATTTATGGGATATTCGAGATGTCTTTTAATGTGAATATAATACCCTTTATATTGAGTAGATTTCAAGAAACTAATTGGAATTGAATACGTCTGTCACATAAATTTTCGAGGTCTACATAAATGAAAAGAAAAATAAATAAAAAGTAAGTAAAGAAGAAAATAAATATTTTACAATAATAATATATATATAAATTTTAATGTCAATAACTATGTATAATAATTAATTGTAAAATATTCAATCAAAAGAAAATATGTGTCCAATTAATCATTTTTTTCTCAAATTTTTATCCCTTATTATCAAAAGAGTGAGTTATTAGGGACTGAGTTTAGATTGTTTCTTTCTTCTTTCTTTTTTAATAGAAAATATAGTAAAAAAAATAATTAATTGTTGAAATATTTTTTTGAATTAATTAAATAGGTTTAAATTAGTTTTTTCTATTTTCTTCTTCTTATATAAATAATTTCTAAATCATTTCCATAGGTATTCATTTAATATCCATAAATGTATTACATATGTAATACTTTTGTCTAGTTATTAAAAATTATCCTTAAAGAACAAGTCTAATAAACACATATTTTGAGTTGTTAAAATATTCGATAGGAACATATCCGACTTTAACAATCAAAATGACCTAGAAAGGAGAAAGAAGATCAAGTATTGGGCTGGGCTGATATTTTGCTTTTATTTGGTTTTTGTTAGACTCGCATTTTTGTACAGATAATAAAAAGGCCATGGCCGAGAATTGACCAAAAAAACGAAAATCATAGGAATATTATATATGCTATGCTAGATATTGAAACATCAAAAAGATGACTTCAAATAATTAAAATTCAATGGCTGCAAAATTCACACTCTCTTTACCTCAACAAATTAAAACAAAAAGTAGCTAGCTAGGCAGAATAACGACCCAAAAATTGCCCAACTAATATTTATTGTCATATAAAGAATAAGATATATCATTTCTTGTATCAAAAATCAAAGAGCTCCAATACTTATGTTAACACCATCTTTATTTGTTGTCATTGGAGTAGAATGGCCTGGTTGAGGTGGTGGCCGTGCCACAAAAGGTACAAAAGCAGGACCTTGTGAATAATTGACTACCGGAATCCATGAGATTGTTGGTCCTACTTTTGATGATGAAACTCCCACCTATCAGTATCATATTGTCACAATTTGACTTGTAAACAAAACTCAATCTATTTGTACATAAAAATATGTACAACGACATTTTGATGAAGCAACGTCAAATGGTGATATAGACTAAGGAAATGATATGTTACCACGTAAGGCATGTGGGGTAAGTTAGGGACTCCAAAAGGTCTACTAATTGGTGACGGTGAAAGTGGCGGCCTTTCTCTGGTTGAACTAGGAACACCTTTGCTAGCCTGACATGTGTCAAATAGTTTCTCCAACGGGGAACTTGTCTGTGCATTAATATATGTATCATTTCAAATTAATAAATAATTTTCTTATAATAAGATGTAAGGTACAGTGTTAATGCAAAAAGAAAGAAAGAAAGAAAAAAGTATTACCGGATGTTTTAAGTGCACATCAAACACACTCGGCCGACGTTTCTTCTTCTCAATTGATGCGATTCTAATGAAATATTTTTGAGCATGGCTAGCTACTTGTGTTGGAGTTCTCCAAGGTACATAATGTTTCGATATTCCTCTCCAATCCCCTTTTCCAAGCTTTTCTAATCCAATTAAGAAATAACGATGTTCTTCTTCCGTCCAACATGTTCCTGAAAAAAAATCATCTAATTGACATCAATAAGCAAATCAAAATTATCTATTTTTTGGTTTTAGATTCAATATTGGAGCCCGACTAAATTCGCGCCGGAAAGTCACGCTTTACCTAAAGACAGAGACAACTGGAGTACTCGAAGTATACTTAGTTATGCACAAGCATAAGATCATAATGTATATCAAATAACACTATTTCGATATAATTATATAAACTTAAGTTTTATTATTATATATTGTTTAAATTCATATGCTAGCATATATCCCATCTCTCCCTCATTGTATCCTCATTTATCCACATTGTATATACCGAATATGTTATAACTATTCAATTTATATATATCAACCGAAAGTTTAAAGCCAAACTTTAGAGATAGTACTGACTTAGATTACACGACATAAGACTGTGAAGATTGACTAACCCAACCCTTTTTTTTGTGTGTGAATGAATTTACCCATCGGAACATAATTGCGAAGATTGACAAACCTTTTTTTCTATGTCTGATGGAAAGAATTGGCCCATCGGAAAGATATCCCGCCTCAACACCGCCGTTGTGATCATAATTCGCAGCGGCGGTATGTTCTAGATTTCCCAGACTTTTGCTCCTCCTTATAGATTCATATTCTCCCATCTTCATCTTTGTATCAGCGTGGCTAGTAATATTATCGTCGATTCGAACCCCAAACAATTTAATTCCTTTCGAATTACATGTTCTCGAATTATGTCCATTGTGTCCACAATGTGAACACTTCCTTGCATCTTTCGCCATACTCACCATTTTATTTTTTCTAAGTCTTATGTTTTTTTTTTTTTTTCATTTACAAAAAAAAAACATAGTAGACGAGGTTTTCTCGAATTCTTGGCAATACAAGAGGATATAAAACTAGAGAAAGTGCATATTTATAGGTTACACCAGTGATTTTGCCGTGTAAGTTATTAACTTTGACTTTTCACAAAAAAAAATTAAAAATAGTTTGTACCCTTACCTTTTTATTTTCTTTACATACATAGTACTCTATTTAGCATAAATAGATTTTTGGTTCTATTATTATTTAAACTTCTTTAGGAGTTTCATAATTATCATTCTATCGGATATATACATGTAACCAAATCCTATAGGATACTGCTGAAGTAAAACTCCTTATTTATCATAGTTAGTTTAAAAAGTTTGCCGACTTTTAGTTTTAGTCCGTAATCCAAGTTTTGTAATCTTGGTTTAAGATATATTTAGAAAATATATTAATAATTGTGTCAACACAATCAAGAAGAAACATGCATGTAGGGAAAATTTGTAAATTAGGTTAGGGAAATAAAAGGAAAAAAAATCTATGCTAAATATATTTATATATGGATAATCGTGGACTCTGTTGAAATAAAGAATTATTAAGACATTTTTTAAGTGTTACTTGGGTATGAAGAAAGAAATTACAACTCACCTTATATTGTTTAAATATTCTTGATGGCAAACTAGTAATTTTTAGATCTTTTTTTACCATGTTTGCATTAAATAAGGTTAAGATTATTCCTTAATAAATTGATCGCACGTCATCCATAAGAATATCATCCTATGTTAAGTAATTATTAGGATGGTAAATACATAACCTAAATAAATTCAGACTAATAATTACAAAAAAATGTTTGTTTGTCATTATATAATTATAATGTAATTCGTAGCGTTATGTTTAATGGCACGAGTGTAGTTAGATTTATAGATATATTTTATTTGAAAACACACACAAATTTTTTCCCCAAAATTCAAATCGAGAACGTCTAATAAAAACAATTTTGTCAATAGAAGCAACTCATAGTTCGAATGTCTAAAAGAAATTTACTGGTAAATTGAAGGGATCGTCAATATATTATAAAAGTTTAATTTTCAAAAGATAAATATTTTTGTTAGAAAAATAAATAATCGTATCTTTAAATAAATTATAATTTAACTTGAATTAATTAATAAAATTCAAATAATAAATTTTAATCTTTTGCCAACTCGTGAGGATATAACGTGAAATTCATGAATTCCCCCCGGCCCCGCCACCTTTTAAGTGGGAAAAAAAGGATAGACATGAGTTTTAAAAAGTATTTTCAATAATAAATATTTATCAATAACATCAACATAGATAGTGTAATTTTATAACTGGAGTCTACAAAGAAATAGAGCTATGTTTATGGAGATAAAGAAACTGTTTCTGAATTCTGATAGACCCTGATGTCATGACCCGCCACTTTGTCATCTCATTTAGGCATACAACTTGTGCTAAAACTAAAGCATAAGTGAGCTAGCTTAAGGGGGGGAAATCTCTTGGAGATGTTTGTGGAAGACTCTAGAATATCCTAGAAAATGTCTTGGAAAACTTTAGAATTCTCTAGACTTGTAGAGAATTCTAGAAGAGAGACTATCTTGTAAATAACTAGGGGCTTACATAGTAATTTTTATTTACACTTTAGCCCCTAGAAGAGTAGTATAAATAGAAGCACTCATTTGCAAACGATCCAACCAAGCGTAAAGCATTCTCCAAGCATTACAAAAAGCCTTCTTTAAAAGCTCTCTTTGTCTTTCTTCATTCTCTCTTAGTTACTTGAGGTTACAAGATCGTGAGTAAATTATCAAGTGCCGCACAGAGCATTAGTGTAAATTGTCAAGTGCCGCACAGAGCATTACTGGAAATCTAAGTCCATGACACTGAGCTCCAAAGAAGTGTAATCACATTAGGATAGAAAAGAAAATAACGACCTAAAAAAAAACAAAAAAAAAACAAAGTAAATTAATGGCCAAACATAGTGGAAATCTAAGTCCATGACACTAAGCTCCAAAGAAGTGTAATCACATTAGGATAGAAAAGAAAATAACGACTAAAAAAAATACAAAATAAACAAAGTAAATTAATGGCCAAACATGTAATGACAGAAATTGAAGAAAAAAAATAAGGATAAATTAGCTAACTAGTCAAAATTCCTAACATAATTATTAAAAACATCTCTATTTTAAAATAATTATTAAAAATGTCAAAATGTCAATATTTTAGCAAATAAAGTATATCCTAATATAATTCATTTACCTTCCTTTTATTTCTCAAATTGGGCCCACTTTTTGACTTTTTTACAGGTGAAAGAAAAAATAAAAGATTTTATTACCCACTTTTCACTATCTAAATTTTTTACCCAAATTTTATTCTTTTTCTTTCTCTCTCAAGATTTCTTTCATTATTCCATATTCTCAAATAACTTAAACCTCGTCTTTTTTTAAATCAAAATCCTCTATTTTTCTAAGAAATCTTAGAAATCATTCAAAAGATTTTCAATCTTTGTCGAAGTATTGAGATACAAAAGTATTTTGTATGTTTTGTATGTTGGATCTCGATCTGGAAGAAGTACCAGGTGAAGAAGTGTCATTTTTGAAGTGCCAATATTAGGATAAATCGTCCAAAAGTATTGAATTGAATCTGGAAGAAGTGCCAGGTGAAGAAGTGCTATTTTCGAATGTCAATATTTGGAAAGTTGATGAAATTGTTGAAGATCAAAGTGATGAAAAACAACTTTATGGCATGCTGCATTTTGTATCTAAATTGTCAAATTGTATTCTTTACTGTTTTTTATTGTCTGTTGCATTTTGTATTCATTATAAAATTCATGTGGTATCTTGTTAAAATTTGAGTTTTTTAGGTGTAACTTTGTATTTATTTTGTTGGTGGTATTCATTTCAAATTATGTGTATGTTTAATTTTGTATTACTCCCTCCGTTTTACAAAGAATAGTCTAGTTTGACTTAGCACGGAGTTTAAGAAAATAAAGAAGACTTTTGAATCTTGTGGTCTCAAATTAAAGTTATGTTAAATGTATAAAATTGTCCTTTAATCTTGTGGCCTTAAACATGCCACGTGGAAAGCTGAAATTAAAATGTTACCAAAAATAGAAATAGGTCATTCTTTTTGGAACAGACTAAAAAAAAAATGAGGTCATTTTTTTTTACACGGAGGAAGTATATTATAGGACAATAGATAAATAGTTTTACAAATGTTTGTATGCTATTCTAAATTAGGCTTCATACAATTTTGTATTTTTTTAATTTTGTATTCATACTAACTATATGCCAACAAGTTTTGTATTTTTTTGTGCTCATTTTGTATTTCAATCTCACCCTGTATGCCAACAAGTTTTGTATTTTTTTATATTTTGTATTAATTCTAAATGTATGCTAACAAGTTTTAGATTTTTTGTGCTCACTTTGTATTTCAATCTCACTGTGTATGCCAACAAATTTTGTATTTTGTATTCATTCTAAAATCTTCTTCACTGCTAGCAAAAACCTTAAATCAATCGACTTCAATTCGACATAGATTGAGTATTTTCAATGGAGTGTTAAAAATCAATATAGGGAATTTGAGGAATAAAGGAGAGAGGAGCCATGCCGATTGTGGAACCAAATACGTATAATAGGAAAGGGATTTTGCAAATTTTAATCCCAGAAATAAAAGATGGAGCGTAAGAGTAGTGGAAAAAAAACTAGGCAGACTTAAAGTTATACCAAAATTATGATTAGTAATTATGGTAACTTTGTTGGTTTAAATTTAAAAATTACCTTATTTGAAATATTATTTCTCCTTATTTTCTCCATTCTGTTATTAACTAATTGTATTTTTTCAGATTAAACAAATGACAAAAATACATAATTCAACAATATAACAAACTAAAATATTGACATTTTTAATAAATATTGAAAGTTTGGCTATCATGTCCCATTAAATGTTAAAATATTGTTGTTTTGAAAAATTTCCCAAAAAATAATATGAGAATACTTGATGCAATATCTAATGCGAAAAATGAGTAAAGACATAAAAGATAGCCATAAGAAGAATTGACAATTAAGGTTCTATAATAACCAAAAGTTCAATTAGAAGAATTCCAACAATAACCTAACTCAATGTCCTTCTCTTTCCTTGTTATTGAAGTTTTATAACTCATTTACATTTTCAACTTATTTTAGGTTTCGTTCCTTTTTTATTATAGAGTTCAAAGGAATTGGGTCTTTTATCTGTTTGTAGATTATGAAGGAAGATGATAACAATTAATTAGCCTTGAGATTGTGATGGAAAATGAGCACATATAATGATTATTTACATGCTTCCAAGATTAGCAAAGATCCCGAGGGACATCATAAATTAGTTTACATGCTTCTGTTGTCTGAAATTAGTTCAGTTAATTTTGAACTTAGTGGGCTAAAATGTGTGATACACGGTAATTTCTCGGTTACATATAAGTCACTTATTTCAAGTGAAACCCTTAAAGCTTCTTTGGTGAAAATGATTATGCAGAGAAACACGGAAATAAAAAAGAATAAAGTCGAGGAGTTTTATGTGATGTATGTGGTCTGAGGTAGGTAATTAGAAGAATGTAAGTTTAGTTTGAGGGGCCAATAGGACGGTGTTGTGATATGTCAAATAGAGAGACCTTCAAAAGAAAATGGGAAAAAAGGGTAAAGGCAGAATGTGCTACTTCATACAATTATGCACAAATTATGTTTGTCTTGTTTTATCATTTTCCACCCCTATAGCCTGAGAGATTTACAGAATGTTCCACTAGCAAAATGATGCAGTCTAGATTCAATGCAAATTATGTTTGTCTTTGTTTTATCATTTAGAGTGTAATGAAGGAGTTAAAGCTTTCCTTTAAGTTATAGTTACACGGAGTTAAAGTCTCAGTGCAATTGGTTTAAGTTGAAAAAACACGCTGAAATATGTCATTACTTACCCCTGTGCAAACTGTTTGCTTGCACTTGTGACTAATCTTTCCTTGAATGGTCGAATAAGCTCCAAGGTGATTTCATGTTCTTTATTTGTAGCATCGTTCTTCCATTACAAAAAATATTCGTTATCAGTTGCCATATTCTATTAGTTGAAATAATCAGAGAGCTTTAGAATCAAACTTGATATCAGCTCTAACTAGGGTAGGTGAGGTAGCTTGCTTTGAAAGAAATGTTGTGGCTCAGGTTTTATTGATAGTCTGTCAATGATGGTCAAAGAGGATTTGGTTAAATGCAATGCAAAAACTTGTTCAGTTACAATCTTTAAGCCTTCAAAGCAGATAATGAAAAAGTTAGAGGATCGGGAAATTTGTTTTTAGGGGTGAGGTGGGGAGGGGGAAGTCCCTTCTATAAAAGGAAGTTTATGCTTTGATGGTTTCTAATGGAATTGGAATTTGTTTCCTACCCCTCCCCAACTAATGAGTTCGGAGCACTTTTCTTAATTAAAATGCATAAAGGGCCACTTTTCCTAACTAAAATGCACAAAGGGTCACTTATTTTCCCATTTAACCAAAACGGACGAGTCGTTAGGCTTTGAGCCACTAGTCCTAAATTTTAACGGATGGCCAAATACCCGTTTATCCAATTAATTTTTTTTAGTAAGTCGCTGGGCTTTGAGCGACTTCCATTTTTTTTTTCAAGTGTTTTGCTGGAACTTAGAGTGACTTGCAATTATTTTTCTATTTATTTGTTTTTGGTGGTTATTCAAAATACTTCCCTTTGAACTCAAAATCATGTGAATTTTGAAAGATCTTCTGTATAGGTAAAAAAATCACATGGTTTTTTTTCTCTGTTTTTTGAATATGTAAAATTTTTAAAGACAAATGCTTTTCTAGTTTTGGTAAAAATCAAAAAAACTTCTTCAAAGGTAAAAGAATAAAAGTACTTCTGGAAAAGTAAGAAATTTTCTATGTTACCAGTTCTAAATAAAAAAAAATAATAAGAAATATTCTATATTTGCATATCTATAGAAATGTGGAGGGTGCCATATGTATAGACAAAGAAAATATAAAGTTTTTGTTACTATTATTCTCGACACTATTATTAATATTATTATGAACAATAACTAACATTCAAAAGAAAAATAACATTATTTTGTGAAGAATATTATAATATAATATAGTATAATAATAATTAGTAACTAATTCTTTAACTTTAAATTAAAATAAGAAAATTTAAAATTTAAAACATACATCAAATTGACGACTTTTAGTAAGTCGCTCAAAGCCCAGCGACTTACTAAAAACAATTAATTGGATAAACTATCGTTTGGCCATCCGTTAAAAAATAGGATAAGTCGCTCAAGGCCAACGATTTGTTCGTTTTGATTAATTGGGAAAATAAGTGACCCTTTATGCATTTTAGTTAGCAAAAGTGGCCCTTTTTAACTCCGGATTCGAGAACAAATAACACATGATTTTGCTACTCCAAATGGCCCCTTTAAGAACAATCTCAAAGAATAGTCACTTTGAAGAAGATGTTGTCCGCACATGCTTGAGTCATTCATCTGCCATGCAAGTTTAACTTATTTATTTCAAGGTTTAACAATTGAAATTGGTTCACACCACTGCACTTTATCATATTCTTGGAGTTCTTGTGCACCATTTAACACTTGTTTTCTCATTGTCTTGTCATTGCAGGACCTCAAGTGTTTTGTGTTCTGATGAAAGGTCCCTTTATCCAACACATTATTCTACCTACTCTGTTGTCTGTAAGTACAAGGGTGCTTAGTTGCACTTTTGATGCCGCACTCGTGTCAGATTCTCCAAAAATACATTATTTTTGACAAATCTGATACGCATCCGTTGACATTTTTGAAGAGTCTGAGGGTGGCACCAGGTTCTTAATTTTCATTTTAAAGGGGTGGTCTCTGGGCCAACTTGCACACAATTCAACCTTTTATTATTATTCCCTTCCAGATATTAGTGATGTTGGGTCATGGAATATTTCTCTTGATAAGAATATATCTACCTGATAAAATATGTATCATAAGCACTAAGGGACTCGTTTACGCACTCACCAATGTTTTTCTAGGAACTTCATTATACAATTAGAAAAATTGATCTAGTTAAAAAATCGATATCTTACTCAATAAGTTTGAGGGAACCATAGCCTGACAAAGGATTCGGTCCAATTTGGAAATACGCGGTTGAATTATTGAGCTAATTAGTTCCACGCTAGACTATTTGTTAATAGTTTCTTTTTGCGTACTCCATGACATGTACTTGTGTAAGTTCTTACTTCTCTAATAAACAATATATGTGCAGAGAGTGGAGCAAGCAACATGAATAGAATTTTCAATCACATAAAAAAATCTGTATTTAAAATAAAATAAAAAAGATAACGTCTTGTACTTCAAATTTTGTTGGTGAAGTTTCACCAACTCTTTCTCTTGGTTTTAGTCGCTATAAGAAGACTTCTATATTGATTATTGGCTGTTGATTAGGACATAAATTTTAGACTTTAAATATCATAAGGAATAATGATTTTTTATACTATTATAACTTTATTTTGAATAAGAATATTGTGAAATAGAAATATACGGTCTGAATCGAAAAAAAATTATTGGTTTATTACTAATGAGTTATTGGTTTAGTCACTTTTGAGAACAATTTTGATTATTTTTGTTATCGGTTATTGGTTTTTCGTTAGCGGTTTAACCGACAACTCAATAGTAAATTCAATAATTATATATATACATTATTTTGTATAGAAAATCCTTGACTTAGAGTTCAGTTTCATATGATTATTTGTGGCTGTCTCAAACTATTGGTTATTCTAAAATGTAAACGTATTTGCTTTTGAGCAAGATGCGATCTATGAACTCATTATCATGGTTCATTTGGTTTGTCACCTTGTTTCTAAGTGATTTCCAATGATTTTTTTTGTCAAATCTTAATGGTTAAACCGACAATCGAACCGATAACAATCAAAAATCGATAAACCAACAATCGATAAGTCAATATCTGAATGGTTCTATAACGGTTTAGCATGTCTATAGATCGATAACCAATAAGTTAAGCTGATAAACTTTAAAATTGAACCGAACCAACCGATACGCCAGGTAATATTGTATCATATAAAGCTAGGTCATAGCGAAAATCTACCCGCACACTCTCACTCACCTCTAGGGGGTGTTTTAAGAAAAATAATTTTGATCGAAAAATATCTTTCTAGAAATTATTTTTTTCTCAATTTTTTATTTATTTTTGAGTATTGGTAAGTAAGAAAAAATATTTTATTTTAAAAGTACTTCTAGAAAAATATGATAAAGGATGAAATGAGGTGGGGGAATAGGGCTTTGGGGATGGCAGGGTAGGATGTGCTCAAGTAGTTATCGGATTAAAATTTTCCTTACGAAGTTTCAAATATGAAGAAGTAAATACTCAACATACGTCATTCTGCTAATTTATTTTGTAAAATATTTTTTGAATCCTTCCTACCAAATACACCCTGCCTAGGCGCTTGACTATACAATTTAGAATTTGAAATCTATATTTATTTTTATTAAATTTGTACAAAAATTCAATTGCAATTATTTCAAAATTAAAAATTGAAATCAAATCATTATTTTTATTTTAATTATGAAGGCAATTAAAAAAAAAAAAAATCTCATAATTGTCACATCACACTGGAATGTCCCATTTGAACACGAAACAGAGAAATGCTTATTCTTAAGATCACCAGTTCACCACCATAACCAACTCCTCTCTTCTCCTTCACCTCTCTAAAATCCTCCCAATTTCACCATTTCCTTCACTCTATTCTTCCCAAAAAATGAATTCCCCAAGGATGAGTAGTTGGCTCAACAAATTTGGTTTCGGTGCGAGAACTGAATCTTCCATAGATTCATCTTCTTCTGAAATTCCTCAAGGACCCGATCATCATGTACCCGACCCGGGACAACAGTTTGCTCAATTCGGAGCAGGTTGCTTTTGGGGCGTTGAATTGGCGTATCAAAGAGTCGCCGGGGTTACAAAGACTGAAGCTGGGTACTCACTGGGTTTTGTGCATAATCCGAGATATGAAGATGTGTGTTCTGGTACTAGTAATCATTCTGAGGTTGTTAGAATTCAGTATGATCCTAACGAATGTAGCTATGAATCATTGCTTGATGTTTTCTGGGCTCGTCATGATCCTACCACCCTCAATCGGCAGGTAGGTTTTCTAACTTTGTCTTTTTTTTTTTAATTGTAATTAGGAAAATTTTGATAAATTACCTATTAATTTTTTGTTTTTTTGATGAATTGATGTTGGAGTGATGTGGTTACCTAAGGTCTTTTACTTTGATTGATTTATAGAGTTTGAAGGTTAGCAGTGAAGTTGATGAATTGAGTCAGTTACTCTTTTAGTTTTTGTGGCTTTTTGAGTTTTTCTTACAGTTATAATCTGTCTCACCTTTTGCCTCAGTGACTGCTTTAAAGTCAATCGTGACAGAGGAGTGATCCCTGTCAAGGAAAACCCATTTCTGATTCCGTTTTTCTAAAACGAAGTGACCAAGGTGATGCCCGGCCGAGCAAACCTTTCGAGAGGGCTATACTTTCATAGCTAGATCCCGGTATTGATATAATAGGCAATAAGGCAAATATTTCTATCTTACACTTACCCGGTATAAATCTTATGTCAAGCTCTTTTTGATACTAATAAAGCTATTTGCCTAACCTTAACCTTCTAGGACATTATGTAAGTCGTATGGTAAATTCTTGGGCAAGTGTTTCAGAATAAAAATTGGGCATAAAGAAATTGTGTTTGACTAGTTGTAAATCTTTAAAGACTTTTTGAGTGTTTTGTGAGTTGAATAAAAAGGTTCATTGGTAAAAAGCCGTCTTACCTCTTTTCGAAATATAAGGATTCTTATTTGAGAACATCCTCAAACAACTTCTTAAGAAACAGCCTTTGAAAAAGTTCTCAAAAAGATTGGAAAAACAAGTTCTTGCAAGATTTCAAAAAATGTTCCATAAACAAAGGCCACCTAATATTCGGAAGGCACTGTTTTGATGATAATATAGTGAAGGTCAGGTCTCCATATGGTAACAGCCTCATAGTGTGCATTCTTCGGAAATTGTTGCCATGAAGATCCAGGCTGTAAAATGTCTAATTAAACTTGATGTACCCAATTTGCTTTTTACCCATTAAAGTATTTCATGTAAATATCATCAACATTCTCTGGTTGCTTGCTTCTGCCTTATGTTGATCTTTAAATATGAATCTTGTTTGTTTGCTTCTACTGTGATGGATATGCATGTAGTTTGCTCGTTCCAATTAGGAGGGTACAGTAGCGGAGTGAGCTGGAGTTGTAATTATGTGGGACCAAAAGGCTTGCCACATTTTTGCATGTCATTTAAGTGGTTGTGGAGATACTCTCACAGATTGAAGCAAAAGAGGTTCTACAGCCACATGGATGAGGTTTATGGAAACATATCAAGGATTTGTGGCCAAAATTCAAGAGTTATACTCCATACAAGTTGGTAATGAGCAAAAATAATATGATGGATTCATGGATTGGACATTCCCTCTAAAAAGATATATATCCAGGTCTATAAACTCTCCGTATATTCAGATGCATCCGATAGCACAGTTTAGAGAAAAGAACAACTGGAACATTGTGTTAGTGAGATACTTTCAGGACTGTGAGGTTGAAAGTTTGATGCAACTGTTTTGCAGACTGGCTTAGAGGAAACATTGGTAACTACACCAGTGAACTCAGGTTTTTAGACTAATAGATGGCCATGGAATACATTGTAGAATCTAAAGGTACCTTAAGTGTGACTTGTTTGGTAGGATAGCTTAAATGAAGCATGCGTTACATTAGATAACCTAGTGAAAAGAGGTTTTCCTAAATGTACTTATGGCAGTCATGCGAAGTAGAAGCAGAATCTGTAATTCACCTGTTTCTGGGAAGTTATGTTCCTATGTATAGACCTGTCTATAACCAAGCAGGGATTACCTGAAAAACTTGGAGCAGGTATTTGGAGCTGGAAAGGGAATAGAACCCAGAAGAAACTTGGGGAATCTATTCCTCTATGTATTAGTTGGGTGTTATGGAGAGAATTGTCAAAAACAGGCCACTAGAATATGCTTATCTATATCATTTGTCTTTTTTTTGTCCAAGTATGATAGACTTTATCACCTTCCTTCATAGCTATATGGAGAAGCTTTTGCTCAGTTTTAAATAGTTTTGCAACTCTGCATCCTCATGGTGTGAATCTTAGAAGTTTGCAACTCCGCATACTCAAAACAGTTAAAATACTTGGTAAAACTCTGATCAAGCTTAAGATTTTATTGATTATCATTGGCTATCTCTTATTACTTAATCATTTATTATAAGAAATTATGTGTCTCAAGTATTTAGTTTGTGGACTCACCCTCCTCTAATAGAGATCAATACTAGCAACATTGTTGGGAATTTTTCTTCATCAAAAAGAAAACAACATTGTTGGAACCTTCCTTCTAGCATCTTTTACCTTATTGTTAAAACATGCAACATTTCTCTATTTAATGTTCCCATCACCCCTATTTTCTTTCAGGTACTAGTTTCCTGCAGTTTTAGTTACATATTATTCGAATTCCCGTGCATATGTATTCATTTTAACCTCATATTTTTGCATGCTTCTGCTCCTAATAGACAGGCAAAGAAAATCTTCACAGTTGTTCGAGGCAGATGTAGGCATACTTTCTGCTCTCAGTTGCCCGGTCCAATTAGGGTAGGGAAGTCCTTTTCTTGTGGAAAGAGACCTTTCAAATAATTGCATCCAAAGATAATGAACTTTTATGCATCCAAACACCACGAATAAGCCCTCTCTCACTATCTCTCTTGGTTCTCTCACTAGGATTCAGTAGCTATTGCAGCCTCTCTTTACTCTCAAGTTTCGTTATTTGAAATTTTGCTTATAATGATAAGCTTTACATTCTTCAGTAGAGTTGGTTGTTTGACAGGTCAGTGTTTTATCCTTCTTATAATGCATTAACATGATGCTTTTTGTAGGGGAATGATGTGGGCACTCAGTACAGGTCTGGAATTTACTTCTACACACCTGAGCAAGAGCAGGCAGCACTTGAATCCCAGGACAGACAGCAAAAGATTTTGAACAGGAAGATTGTTACTGAGATTTTGCCTGCCAAGAAATTTTATCGAGCTGAGGAAGATCACCAGCAGTACCTTGCAAAGGGGGGTCGGTTTGGCTCAAAGCAGTCTGCTGGTAAAGGCTGCAATGATCCTATCCGTTGCTATGGTTGAGACCTTTCCATTTGCAGGATAAAAATAATGTTAGTTGTGTCTATTCTCCTAAGGTATGGTTGTTATAGGCCTTAAATGTGCTACTGCAGTGATGTATTTAGTCTACCCGCTTACACTTGTTCTGGAAAATCCAATGTTTGTAGCTTCACCATAGATTTGTAATGTATATATGGTTGCAGATTTGTGCCGTTTCTTGTTCGTATATGTTCATTGATGATACTCTGGCCATAAATTGTAATAGTGTCTGTCAATAAGTTGGTCGAATTTGAGTTATGAAAGCCAATGTCGGGCCTTAGGAGTTATTAATGAAGTGATGTTGCTAATGATAATAAACATCCTGCCCCAACAAATTACTGTTCTCTACACCAAGGGTGTGGCCTAGTGGTCAATAACGTTTGTTGAGAAGTGTGAGGTCTCAGGTTTAGAACACACTAGGTTATCCTAGCCTGGTGGTATCGCGTGGAATTAGTACTGTTCTGTGTATTTCTATGAAAGTGAATTAGATCTGCAAATCTTCAAACTCTAGATCTGTTATCTGGGTTGACCATGTGATCCTGGAATATAATTTCAGCATTACTACTTGTGATGCCCATTTATTGAAAAGCAAACACATCCTGTGATACCCATTTATTGAAAAGCATATACATGTGGGATCCAAATGAGAATTATGAAAAAACATCATTAACTGTCACAAGTGTAAGTCCCTTCATAAATCAAAGTAGTCGTCATCAACTGTCACACAAATATATCTGAGTTTCGGAGGCCATTATTTTCAGGGATAATAGGAGCTGCCTTGTGCATATGATGTTCATGAGAGTCCATTTCAGCATTGGACTTATGTGCCTTTTGCAATACAAAATCCATCCACTTTTAGACAATATTTGATCCTTGAGCAACAATAGTAGTTTAGATCATTGTAGAATTGTTTGTAAATGCCTTCTCTACAGCAAGAGTTCAATCACTACTAGACAATCTTGAAATATACTTGATCCCCCATTAGTTATCCAATAATTTCAGAATGTCAAATCCACTCTTGTGGTAAGGCTTTAAAGGCATAACATGTATAAAAATAAGTTTTGATAAGAGGCATCATTCAATTATATTCCCTTTCTGTAAATACCTATGTGTTATGGAGCATCTTATGGGTACATTATGCATAAAATAGAAGGGAACTAAAATCAACTATATCAGATCTTGGTTGGGTTTTCATTCCTAGACACATGTGACACCAATCTCCCTCTATAAAGACATATCCATGCGAAGCCGGCCTATCAATAGAAAGAAACATACCTGAAAAGAAAATGAAAGAAGAAATCCAAATTTTCTTTTGGAGCGTGAGAAAAGTAGACGACGAGTACACAACCGAACAATTATTGGGTTCCCAACAGTGAGCTGACATTTTTGATCCACTTACCTATGACATGGCAGTAAAAAGTGTCAAAATGATATAGCGAGACCCTACTATGAGTGTTTAAAATAATGTACAAGGCTTACTTGAGGTGTCTAAGTGAAAAATCGTGCCAACTTTAGAGGCTGCCGATGGATTCCGCCAAGATAAAATTAGAACACAATACCTTTGGGCCATCTAGTTTACAAAATATGTACATCGTGCATAAATAGTGAATTCATTATATATATATATATGTACGTACACATACAATATACATATCTATACATATAATACATATATTTATACATACAATACAATGTATATACCTATACATAATATGTATACACCACATACAATCAAGTGTATATGTAGTGTATACTTTGATCATGTTTGGCAAACTAAATGGCCGGATGATATATATTGGTAACTTCTCTTAATATAACATGGTATATTTCTTCTGGACCAAAAAAATAATCTAGGCAAATCAGCTAGATTATGAATTTTTGAGTATAATCTTTGCACATAATCTAAGTAAATCAACTTATACCATTTAATCCATTTACATACCAATTGTATATACAAAATATATTGATATGAAATTTGTAATTTTATATTCATATTAGTTATACATTGAAATTTTATTTATATACTAATTGAATACAGATTATGTACACAAAATAAATTGATATAAATATGATATACAATTTGCATTTTTATATCCACATTAGTTATACATTGGAATTCTAGTTATATACCTGTTGCATACAAAACATGAGTTCCTTTAGATTTCATTAAGTGTGCCATTAAAATTCAGTTACATAACAATTATATACACAAGCTCGTGGTTGATCTTCTGAATGAATCTGGTATCAAGTTTGATAATATTGCTTTTTCTCTTATAAGGTATGAAATAGCTATTAAAACAAGGTCAATCACTTTGGCCCAAAAAAATTTAACCATCATATATAAATGAAATTCAATGATTTATAAAGTAGTGTATGATATTGGAATGCATTAATTATTGGTCTTTATGTCATATTGTTGCATGAATCATATTTAAATTAGGGAATATAAGAATATTGAAAAAAATCTGATATATAAAGTGTAGAGAGTGAAGAATGTCATATTTTTTCCTATTCATCTTCATATCTCTTTTTTTTTTTTTTTAATTTCTCTCTCCATATAGTTCTTATCAATTAATTGTGTGTATTTCAGTTATATTCTGTGTGGAATTTTTGTTCCACGACTCTCCATTATTGATTTTGCTATTTTTGTTGAGGTTTACTTCAGTTCTATTTCAAAATTTTCTTTCTTCAAAGTAATGAAGCAATCATTGAGAGCGGCGTAACGAGCAATGTTGCTAGCAAATTTGATGGATTAAAATACGAGAACGTGTTTTCGATATTTAGAAGTTACAAAGGGTCAAATTAAGATCAAAAGTAAGCAGATAGATCCGGATCATATTATAAATTAGCTTTTTGGTCATTTTTTATTGGATATTATCATTAAGTTTTTTTGAAATGCATTGTTAAATTATTTGGTATTTAAATGGCTATTTTTGTGTTTTTTTCTCTTGAATGATTCAATTACGTAAAGTGATTTTTTTTATATTATAGTATTTTTACTAGTCTAAAGTATGCAATACATCTATAACTTGCTGAGTTTATATTGGATATGCACAAATATCTTGTTTTTTTTGTTGTTAAAATCGCTATTTGATAAAAACAAATAGCAGTAATATGATATATAAAGTGTTCCTCGCTTCAAAGATGAATGTCAATAGAAAAAAAATGAATGTCAATAGAAAAGTATTTAGTTTATGCATTTGTTATTCAAATATGTTTCAACTTTATTAGTATATACAATTGATATATAAATTGGCTGCAAGAAGGTTACTTTAACTAAAAGAAGGTTACCAACTTTTGTTTCATTTTCATACACCATGAAATATGTATATGACTGCATTATTTACGATTAGCATTTTATATATACATTCATAAATGGAAAATCTAATTTTTTTCGTTAAAATAAATCAAGGTTATCAGTTTGTATACAATTTTCATACTAAATGAAATGAGTATATACCTTGTTACATATCAATCTACATAGTAATCCAAAAGAAATATCATTTACGGTATGTAATGAGTATATAATCTGATTTTCATGATTAAATAAAATTAAAATTATTAAAATCAGTTTACATATCAATTTCATACATTAAATATAAAAAAAAAGGTGCATATATTGTTATTTGATGAGTGTCAATTACGTATTAAACTGAAGTTGTTATTCAAACAGGTTTCACTTGATTAGTATATGCAATTGATATATAAATTGATTGCAAAAGATTACTTTAACTAAAAGAAGGTTACCAATTTTTATACCATTTTAATACACTAAGAAATATGTATAGGATATATCATTTACAATTAACATTTTATATATACAAATTTGATAAATCGAAAATCTAAAAAAAAATCATTAAAATAAATGAAGGTTACCAGTTTGTATACAATTTTCATACTAAATGAAATGAGTATATACCTTGTTACGTATCAATTCACATAGTAACTCAATAGAAATATTATTTATGATCTAATGAGTATATAATCTGATTTTCATGGTTAACTTTAACTAATACTATTAAAATCAATTTACATATCAATTTCATACATTAATTATCAAAAACATTTAATCTTATTGGCTTAACTTAAAATTTTGGCCCCACCTCTCTTACCAATAGTCTCATTGTCATGTGGTGCTCATCCCATATCCATGCCAAGAAAAAAGTGAACAATTAAAAAAAAAAAAAATACACTATTAATAAAATTTCTACAATACTATTAGAATTTTAGTTGGGTTTTTGAAGTAATTTTTATGATAATAAATGTGGACTGATAATTCAATAATTGGAAAAAGTTGTTATATAGTTAGAGAAAATAGGAAGAGATGAGGATTATTATCAGATTTTTGTGAGAAGTATGTGGAGAGAGAATGAGAGAATCTTTTTCCTTTATTGGAAATTGGAAGACACGAGAAATTGATTATTATTTTTTTGGAGAAAATCGGGGATTAATCAACTAACTCGGAGAAAATCAGGGAATTAATATTTCTCATCAATTTCAAAACTCTTTATCTATGGAAAACGAAATTGATTTATTAATGAGGTTAATAATTAAATTAGTTATATTTTTTCATTTTTTATTTATTATTTTATTATTTTGTTAGGTTTTGCTTGAAATCTACTGTTATATATTGAAAATTAGAAAGTCCAGTATTTGTGATATTGATTCTTAAATTTGTTATTTATGTTTTTTTTTCCAAAGCCTGAACTTTCCCTGTGACTCAGAAACCACTAGGCTACAAGCCTACAAGACTTTGGTGTTTTATGGGTGTCTAAAATATGTTATTTAACCATTTATTATATTATTTTATTTATATATATAATATAATTTTCCGACGAATGATGTCTATACTTAGCGCCGCCACTGCTTCAAGCTCAACTTGCTACATGCATGTATAAAATCTCAAGATATGATCGATGCATGTTTGCCTCTGGGTTGGGGTTGCTAAATTCTAAGCCATGCAAAATAGCCAAAAAAAGAAAAAAAGGCCTCTATATCAATTTTTAAATTTCCAAATTGGTTTAAAGAAGAGTAAATATTAGGTTTAGCAAACATAAAAATCATATTTGTATTATAGCAGACTGAGCATCAGATTTGTATAAATAGCTGGCATGGGCATCAGATTCGTATAAATCACTGGCAGACCTCTCGTTTCTATAAAAGCGCAGCGATTGTATATGTATATCCGTTAGATAATTGTATATATGTAACTACTATGTATATGTATCAATGATTGTATTTGTATATCTGCATAAAATTTGAATTTGTATACAATTGAATCGAAATAAAACATTTGTATATCAAATACCTCTCTCTCTCTTTATACAGCACAAATTATACATTGTAATTTGTATAATTTGTGTTTGTATAAAGCGAGAAAGAGAGAAAGGCAAAAGAGAACTCGTAGGGGAAGATCTCTATTTGTATAATTATAAGTGTATAGGATGAAAATATATGTATTTGTATTTGTAAATACAGTTTTCTCTCGCTTTATACAAATACAAACACAATTTATACATTTGTGTTTGTATAAAGTGAGAGAGGCGAGGAAGAGTGGCGAGCGAGATTCTCTGGGGAGAGAGATGAATGACAAGTGTTTGGTACGGATTACAATTAAATGAAACTGTGATTATAACATTTAATTTAAATTAATAATTTGTTATTTTATACGATTTTCTCTTTAAAGAAAGACCTAAGGATAGAAAGAAATTCAAAGGTCAACTCTATCATTTAGACAAAATATTATATGTCATGCATGTAGATATGTCTGAACACATCTTTCTTTTTCATTTTCCATATTGGATTGATGTATAGGATTCATGTATCTTCCCTCTTAATCTCTCTAGTAATCAAGATCAGTTAAATATTTATATAATTGAACTTTGGATTAAAGGACAAAGAAATTCATGTTTAAAGAAAAATAGTGACTTATATTCCATTATTTTTTTGGGAATATTATGGGGATCCCAGAAAATCACAACAACATAACAGGTTTTACTTTGACCATTTACCAGCCTCACGTGCTGTTGAAAAGTTGAAAAGTCCTCCTCACTCCACAGTAATTGAAAGAATGGAAAAGGACCAAATATATATTTACTGACTTTTTCAAATAGTTTAAATTAGTGCGATAAAAATAATTTTTAACGGTATTAAATATGAATATTAATAAAAAATATTCTTTTATCGATATTAGTTAATTGTTATTGTCTCATTGAATCCAATGTTGTTATAAGCTTTAAGGACATTTTCAAAGAGTGCTAATTCTCACTAAAAGTATATATTTCACGATAATTAAGCTATTATGGTTAATTAATTACCGCTTAAGATATTTTTTGTGTAGTGACTATAAATTCCATTTGAGTATATTCATTCAATTATATATATATATAATGCTTTGGTGATAACATTAAGGGCATATATGATAATATGAATATTATAACAAAAGAAAATATTATATCTTTTTCAAAATATGACCCTCAACTTAGAAAAATTAAGGGTCGTTTGGTTGCTATTAAAGTTATAATGCAAGTATATATTAGTAATACATTAATAATTATGGTCTATGGATGAAATAGTTATGCATAATTTAGTTACATGAGGTTAAGTTATTCATGTATCAATTTTTCATCTTTTATCATGTATACAATATTCCTTTCGTTCACTTTTAATTGTCACAATTTGACTTGATACACCCATTAAGAAAATAATTAATGATATAAGTATTTTACCAAACTATCCCCTATTAAATGATGTCTTGAAAAATGATTTGAAAAATAAGTATTTAATGCTGATGTAAATATGGAAAAAAATTATTGTTTTTTCTTGATATGTCAAAAGTGACAAGTAAAAATAAAAATTTATTTTTGAAATAAGTGACAAGTAAAAGTGAACGGAGGGAGTAGTATATAAATTGACTCATAACTTACGCATATTTTTATTATGTGAGATTATCAGATGATAACCATATTGTACTTAATATGGTAAATTTGATACAAATCAACTAAAAAGCTACCTTACATGGTATTTTTCTGTCCCAATTTTGTGACACATTCTCTGTTTTAAATTAAATAGTCTTAAAGAGAATGATGTTTTCCATATTTAGTAACAATTGAAGTTAAACTTTCCATCTTACCGTTAATGAATATATTTATATATAGTCACAAATCATTTTCTCTTAAATTCTATGCATGGTCAAACATCTTCAGATAAATTAAGATTTAAAAAAATATTAAATATGCTCATTTTAAACTTTTATTTTTTTGACTAAATAAATAAATAGCTTCCTAACCAGCCACCAAACGACCCTAAGATTAATGTTTGGAACTTGGCTTGATAGTATACAACTATGCATACTTAATTTTAACAAATTAATCTCTAACGTTTTAAGATGTATTCATATGAATAACAAACTAATCCCTCACATCTTATGCTTTCACCTTTTAAAACATAATTATTAATTATTACAGTGCAAATTATGCAAGAGTAAAGTCAACTTGGTTAGGAACAAAGTTGGTTTCAAGTCTATGAACATGGAGTAATAAAGTTAATCATTTATTCCTAAACCCTTGCTTTTGTGTGTTTCAGCACTTTAACCTAAAATTTAAGGATCATTTATTTATTTATATCTAATTATTGTGATTTATCGTACTTCATCATTTTGCTAAGTCAAAATTACGGGAAAATGGAAGAAGAAAAAAGGTTCTATTTGCGTTGTTTGTTCTGTTATTCATAATAAAAAAAATACTAATAAGGTCTTCTTAATTAAACCTTTAATTCCCTAAAGCCTTCTAATTGAACATATCATTAGTCAATAAAAGATCTCTCATTTCTCCAAGCAAGCCGCCTTGACCTTTTAATTATTTGCATTCAAATCTATATGGATCATAGGTCATATAAAAATGAGTTCATAATTCAATTAAATGAACCTTTTAGGTTAAAAAAGCCTAAGAGCACAAAAATATGAGGGCCCAAAAGCTCGAGGTGACCCAGAGTCCAGAGAAAATATTGAGGTCGAAGCATATAATAATTTGACAATTATATGAGTTATTATCGTTAACTTTTCTAATATAATCAAATTACATCATATAAATTGAAACAAAAAATATATTTTTTTATTCCAATTGTTTCCAAGTAGAAGAAAATTTTCCTCCCCCCCAAATATTTGGTGATTTATATCTAAAGTTACTTGATTAGCAAACAATTAAGCATTGCCTCTCTTTAATCTCCACTCACCTGTCACTAATCACAGGTCTCTTTTTTCCAAAATAGTTGCTATGCTTAGGTGGCTACCACTTGCAACTTTGAGCCTTGACGTTTATTTGGATAAAAAAAAACTACTTATTTATGATGAAAACTAACACACAAGAACTAGCTACCTAGCTCCAACTTAGTTATTTTTATTTTAACATATAGAAAAATATATATTGGAACCACTAACGACATTACTACGTGATCAGCAACGTTTGGTATTTTAGGATATGAGTGAAACTCCTTTATTAACTGATGTTCTATCCTTGTAATTTATAAATAATTTATTTTCTTTATTTGTTAAGGTATTCTGAATACTAAACAATACAAAAAAAACAACACTCTTATAGATTGTTTCTGAAAAGTTGTATTTCTTTAGAATTATAAAAAAAACAGACACACAATTATAGATTGTGACTATTTTGATAAAGTTCGTTTTGGTATGTTATTATATTATTTGACTAGTGAAACTATTCACCAATATACTGTAATTCTTAATTGAAGTCCGTATTATCTTTTCTTTGCATTTGACACCCATGAGGCAAATGATAAAAATGGAAGTGTGCTGCCACTGTTATACTGTCGGCATTAATCCATTGTTTTTTAGTTGTTGGCAGATTATTTTAATATATCAAGAACTGCTATATATAAAAAAAATTATAAAATGTATTTTAGGTATTTAATTATCTTAAACTTTAAAATAGATCGTAATTAAATCTCTTTGTTAAATTTCATACAAGATTTTTTTTATCATTTTTTGCGATATATAGTTAGTCTTTTGTATGTGTTATAGAAAATCATGATGCTGATAAAGATATTTAAACGAGTTTTCACAAAGCAATAAAAGAATTGGGTGAAAGTTATATCTTTCATTAGAATTCTATGTACAAGATGATGATCGTATACTCTTTATGAAACACATTATTTCAAGAAGTTGTTTGAGGTCGGGGTTTATTAAGTGTGAAAGAAAAATGCATATGTTTACGAAATGCATTGCTTAATGATTTTCCTAAAGAATTACTTGACAATTTCTTGGCATAAGTTAGATCACCAAATGTCGAGATCTTACAAAATGTTAGTTCAAGATCTCATTGATAGATATATTGGCCTGAAAATTCAAAAGAGTGTGTGTTGTTCTCATGGACTACTTCAAAGAAATAACTATAGGACAAACTTAGTTAAATCTATACTGTAGATTTTATCATATCTATGTCCTTTAGTTAACAAATAATGACATGAATAAGCCTTTTCTCAAAAGAAAATGACATAGATAAGTCAAACTTTTAACAAAGGACATAAATAAGTCTTTTCTTAAAATTCAATGATATATTTAAGCTTTTTTCATTATTTTTATCGTAATTTTCCTTTACAGATTATCTTTTGACTAAAGTATTCTAGTAATGTTTTAATATTAGAAACACTACTATATTTGACAATACTTTAAGAAGATTTAGTCATCAAGTATGGTATACAACTAACTTCATTCCTATTATATACTCATTCCGTTTCAATTTTTTTTCTTATTTTTAAAAAAAAATCATCTTTTTTTTGGCTTTTTAGCATCTGCTCAATTTTAACTTTTTTTATAACAAGAGTTAAGATCACAAAATTAAAAAATATTTTAATATATTTTATATTCGATAATTTATACCATAAAATTCAACATCTTCTTTATTTTTCATAAACTTCATATCAAATTAAAATAGAACAAATGAAAATTCAAAGAGAATACTTACGAAATTCAGAATATTTTGTTCCATATCGATGATGAAACGTGACTCATTATAAAATTTCAATTATTATATAAAATTTCTTTATATATGCTTTAAAAGAAGTTATTATGGAAGTGCCATTTTGATTGGGTTATTGGGTCTTGGATACATTAACTTTTCAAAATGGATTAAATAATGTAAAATTTACATAAATTTCATAGTGTTAAGAGCTAATTATATTTTATTTTTATTTTTTTTCAAATTACAAAAATCTCTTGAAATTATATGATCTCGAACAGATAAGGAAACATGCAGATACATAGCTCACAGATTGCGAATAATAGATAACTTAATGAGAGAGATGTATCCGAGAGGGGAGGAATGTATTAGACAGGGTATAGGGATGTATGCGAGAGGGGATTTTTGTATTTTTTAAAATGATTGAAAATTTTAAAGATTATGATAAAATAAGATGTGTATTTATGTAATTTTTTCTTTAAGTAATTAATAGGTGTCAATATATGGAGTTTTAACTTTAAGTTATTTATAGAAGATTTATAAATACTTGTATAACTTTATTAAATAATTTTCATAATTTGCCAATTTTAAAAAAGGGTAATGCTAAATGGCCAGAAAATTTGGCCAGAAATTTAAAAAGTCTATAATATTCTTTTTATTTTAAATAAACTGATCTTTTTTCTATTTTTAATTAAAAGGTATTAAAGTTAAAAGGATAAAAATGTTCAAAAATGTAAAATAGCATAGTGTGAAATATGTTATTTTACCATTCTGGCCAAATTCTGACCAAATTTTCTGGCCAAAAGAATTTTTCGTTTCAAAATATCATTTTTCAATTTAGAAAACAAAAACTATGTTTCTTTTCTCTCTTCAATTATCACAACGAAACATGACCAAAAGTCTACTTAAATAATCATTTTATAAATACCATGTAGTTATAGTGTCAAAGTGAGAGGAACTTTCTTTGAAATTGAAGGCTTACCCCCTCCCTCTTATATATAGAAATTAAGCTTTGTGATTAATTGGAAGTTCCATAATTATGGATTATGTAAAGAAGGGAGCATGGTTTCCTGAAGAAGACCAAAAATTGATTGATTATATCATGAAATATGGTATTTGGAACTGGTCCCACATGCCCAAATTTGCAGGTTCAACAACAACAAATAGCACTAGCCATTTCATTCACTTGTCTTTCTTTTTTGGAACATCTATTCATTTCCTATAGGGGAAAGAATAATTAGACTAAACCAAACAATACTAATATTAAGGGTTTTATTGTTGCTTTTAGGGTTTGATCATCACATATGTATATATTTTTGTTGTTGTTAATTAGGGTTATCAAGAACCGGAAAGAGTTGCAGACTCCGATGGATCAACTACTTGAGGCCTGATCTAAAGAGAGGACCTTTTAGCATGGAGGAGGTGGAAATTGTGATCAGAATGTATCAATCGCTTGGAAATAGGTGAGAATTAAACCTTAGCTTAAGTAACATAGATATATATAGCTCATTTTCGAGGAACCAATTATATGTTCTAATTTGTTAAAGGTGGTCAGCTATAGCTAAAGAATTGCCTGGAAGAACAGATAACGAAATCAAGAATTTCTACCATACACATTTAAAGAAGCACCTTGGGACAAAAGTTGAAGTGAAACCTAAATCAAGGAAGAAAGCTAAACAAATAGAGATGAGTACTACTTGTCCAAATATTCAATCACTTGATTTCAGCATGTCATCCTCCTCTAGCTACATCACATTTGATGAAAATTACGAAATCTTGGATCATTTCTTGGAAACATCTAATCAAGACAATGATGTTACTTCAATTGCCAATCAAGTTGATGACGAAAACATAGTTATATTGGAGAGTAGTACACGGTCATCATCAAGTGTTGATTTGCACATAAAAGATTTCATGGATGTGAGTGTTCATTCATCTAATGTTGTTGATTTCTGGTTGAACCTATATATGGCGGCGGATAATCTGAAGATCTAAGTGTCAGTATTGGAGGTTTAACTATGTTCCTTTTGATGTAAGTAGTAGTACTACGAGCAACATATATGTGGTATGTATTTCATGGCCATTATGTTAAGTTTGTTGAATTACTTCGTAATATTTGGAGCTCTTAAATTAAACAGACATATATATATATATATATTTGTCTGTGTAAAACAACATGATTGTTCAATCTCTCGAGTTCTATTATAAGTATAAGGATTTTTTCAAAGTAGTGTAAGAAAATTTATAGAATACTAGGGCTTTGTTGGAATCTGAAGAGAATTTCTTGTATAACCCAAAAAGAATATACAAGAAATATCTCTTCAAAGACAGTGGTATCACGTCAAAACCTTGTGTGTTACGAAGATGACACTGTAGGACCATACCCAAAATGGCAGTCACATAAAAAAAATCTAGAAGCTTAACACAAATGATTCATCACCTATGGTGATTGGTTTATTTTAATGTACATCTCATCGACATTTTAATGAAAGGCTCAGGAATGTATTAGCATGAAGAAGAGTAAGAAGAACCTCAATTGGCATTTCGATCCTTCTATTTCAATTTGTTTGTTTGGTTTTGATTTGACACGGAGTTTAAAATAGTAAAATAAAAATTAATTGTGGCATTAAACTAATTAAAGATATGTCGAACGTACCAAAATGTTCTTTAATCATATTATTTTAAGCATGTTCCATGGAAAGTTAGAATTTAAAAGCTATCAAAGGAAAAGAGGTATTCATTTTTAAACAGACTAAAAAAAATAAAATAGAACAAACAGATTGAAATGGAAGAGGTGATTTAGATTATTTTTCTAGAAAACAATTACAGATAGTAAATTTTATTTGTTACTCTCTAATTATCAAAATATCACATTAATCAAACAATTTGAATAAAATAAAGGAAGCAACCAAGAGAAGTTTGCAAAACAAACAGGTCAAAGGTCAAAAACCACGTGTACGTGTTAACGATAAATTAGAGACTTTCATCTGATTAATACTCTTAATCAGTGTTTAAGATGAGAATTCTTAGTATATATATATATATATATATATACTTTGACTTAATTAGTAAGTATGAATAAGAGGACAAACATAAAATCCTTTTTGACCGCATTAGACGAAACACGAGGTACTATAATCACAAATTTAATATTTATTTGGATCATTCCTTAGTTTATTTAATTAAAAAAAATTGGATATAATATTTGGTTAACGTTAAAAACAGAATATGTTAATTTGAAGTGAGTGTTTCAAACTTCTCTCTCCACAACCCTATGCTCCTTACCATATGATTATGCATACATAGCAATATTTAGCCAAGTCACGATAGAAAGGGTGTGAACACCGACTTTTTTACGTAGATCGCTTGCAATCTGTGATTGTATGTATATGATATACAACACATCCAGAATTTATTAATTTTTTTTATAAAAAAAAACTAGCCCTAGTAGGGGTGTACAAAATCAAATCGCAAATCGAGTCAAACCGAAAAAAAACCCGACTAGTGGTTTGGTATTGAAAAAAGAAAAAAATACTCGACTATATTTGGATTGGTTTGGTTTTAACTAAAAAAAAAACAACCCGAAACCAAACCAACAGGATATTATATATATAATTTTAAAATTTTATTTTATACATAAAAATATTTACTTTGATAAAATTTTTAAATATTTCTTATACTTTTTCAGAGTTTTTATCTTTTAATATATTATTTCAAGTTTGAAACTTAGAATTCTGAATGAATTAATAAAGATTATAGTCCACAGATGTTGGTAATTATAATAAGCTTAAATCAAAATCAAATTAATACTAATGCAAAAAGAAAATCAATTCAACACTAAGAATGAAAATAATATTGAATATTTGTTCTTTAGTTTTACATTAGTTTAGACAATTAAAATACATAATTTAATTTTAATTTCCTTTAATATTTAGTCATGTAACTAATACTTATTAAAATTATTTTAGCATGATTTAGTACTTTTAAATTATGATCATTTTCATAATGATTTTAATTTGCAATATTTGTTTTACGCGATTTCATTATTATTATTTTTTTGTTGGATATTTTAGTGTCATTAATCATATCATATTTTGTGTTATTTTCTTAAGAAACACCTTAGATAGTTGTATTTTGATAGGAATAAAGAAATATTTGACGTACAAGTAAATTATATGTTTGTATGAATACTTTACCGAAAAAACCCGAAAATCCGGAAAACCCGAAAAAACCCGAGGTTGAAAAACCCGAGTTTTATTGGTTTGGTTTGGTTTATAAAGTTAAAAATTCGACACAAATGATTTGGTTTGATATTTGAAAAATCCGAACCAACCCGGCCATTTACACCCTAAGGCCTAGTATGGCTAAAGTGAGAGTAGAAATAATTTTTTTATAATAATTATTTGTAATAGCACCAATTAACATGTAACTTAGTATCTTAAATTTCTTGAGTTACCAATCCACACGAATCAATTGTTATAGATTATACTGTTACATGTTCGTAATTGAATTTTAATTATTCTAATAGCATAAAAAAATTCAGCGCATTCAAATTGTACTTGAAGCGGAATTTGCTACATGCAACGATTATTATATTGTGCTTCAACTTTAAATTCAACTTGTTACATGTATAATTTTCGGAAAAGGGTAAAAATTACCCTTGAACTTGGGATCAAAACTACCTTTGTAGTCTATGTTTTGAACGACAAATACTCTTAGAACGTTATCTTTGTCATTAGAGCTGACATGGCAGTCCAACATGGCAGAAATACCTTCCTCTCAGAAATAGAGATGAACAAGGAATAACAACATAATTGAGAGGAAATGATTTTTGTCATGTTGGACTGCTTAGGTGGACTGCCATGTCAACCCATATGGCAAAGATAATGTTTTAAGGGTATTTGTGGTCCAAAACATAGACGACAAGGGTAGTACTTTAGATCTCAAACATAAATAAAGAGTATAATGAGTTATTTCGAATAATTCGAAGGTAATTTTGATCATTTTCCGTATAATTTTTACATATAGCAAATGTCAAGAGATGATCGATGCATGTTTGTTTGGCTTGCTTATCCATGCAAGATAGCCAAGAAAAAAGAAAAAAAAGGCCTCAAAATCAATTTCAAAATGACAAATTGGTTTAAAGAAAGACCTGAGAATAGATAGAAATTCAAAGGTCAACTCTATAATTTAGAAAATCAATTTAGACAAAATACTATATATGACATGTCCCACACCTATAGATATGTCTGAACACATCTTTCTTTTTAATTTTCCACATTGGATTAATGTTTTGACCACATAATATTCTTGATTTATGAGTTAACAAATGATTAGTGCAACATCCAATTATATGATTCATGTATTTTCCCTCTTAATCTCTCTAGAAATCAAGATTAGTTAAATATTTATATAATTGAACTTTGGATGAAAGGACATAGAAATTCATGTGTACGAAAAACAGTGACTAATATTCCATTATTTTTGGAGTATTATAGGGATCAACAATCCCAGAATATCACAACAACATAATGTGGACAATGACATTTATAGGTTTTACTTTGACCATTTACCAGCCTGTTGAAGAATTCTCCTCACGAAAGGAAAAAAAAGTATTTTTACGTACTATTTGAAATAGTTTAAATATATTAGTATATTCATTCAACTATATATAATGCTTGCTTTGGTGCTATTATTAAGAGCATATATGAATCTATAGTATAACAAAGGAAAATATTACACTTTTTTCAATAGTAGAGGGATAAATATGACCTCTACATAGAAAAATTAAAGAGAAGTTTGGTTGCTATTAAAGTTATAATGCAAGTATTTGTAATACATTAATTAATTTAGGCAGAGAAAATAATTATTAACTTTTCTAATATAGTTAAACAATATCATATAAATTGAGATATAGGCAGAGAAAATAATTATTTTTTATTCTAATTGTTTCAAGTAAAGGAAATTATCCTTGCTAACTTTTAAAAGACCAAGTGAAATGGGTGTTCAAACAATTTCAACATCTAAATATTATTTTTAATTTAATATGACGCAATTTATATCTAAATACTTGAGAGTTATTTTATGTGAGATTTTATCTTGCGTTTGATCAGAGGTATAAGATAATTCTGAGATTATTCTCACCATTTATATCTTAGTAATAAAATAAGTTATCTATATACATGATAAAATATATCTTATCTCAAAATAAATTATTTCGGAATCCCTTACTTGATTAGCAAGCAATTAAAACCTTACCTCTCTTCAATCTCCACTTACCTATCACCATCACAGCTTCTTCCTATGTCTCTATTTTTCCAAAAAAGCTGCTAGGTTTAGGTGGCAGTCGACTGTTGTTAATAAAAAATGAGAAATGAAAAAAAATTAATCATCTAATTAATTACTTCAATTTGGTTAAAAGAATTATCTCTTTTAGCTCCGCCATGCTCTTTCAATTCAAATTTTTTGTACAGAAAACAAATAAAATACTAAATAAAAATGTCAATATAATTCAAACAAATTACAAATGATAACATGTATAAAATTAAGCACGATTATGAGAATTCTTTTTATCGTAATTGTCCTTGACAAATAACCATTTTTATGCAAGAGAAAGAATTGAATTTGGCAATAAAAAAACAGTTTTTAATGTTTACCAAATAATATGCAATCACATAGACTATAATATTCTAGTAATGTTAATATTAGAAACACTAATTATGTTTGACAATACTTTAAGAAGATTTAATCATTAAGTATGGTATACAACTAACTTCATTCCTATTATATATCGAAATTGATTAAATAATTAATAGTTGTCAATAAATGGAGTTTCAACTTAAGTTATTTATAGAGATTTATAAATATTTAGATGACTTTATTAAATGATTTTCATTACTTAAATAACCATTCAAGGAATTAATTCCGTTTAACTGATCTTTAATACCCGTAATAGTGTCAAAGTTACCAAAGCATGCATCATATATAATACACAAAAAAAAAATATAGTGAAATTGTAAAAATACGTTTTTCATAAATAGAAGTAGAAAAAAAAGGGAAGAAGAAGAATCTCTAAGACAAATTAAGAAATTGTGAGCGAGTGGCGAATTCAGGATTTTTGTCAATACAACAACAATAACAATAATTTATTCAGTGAAATCTCACTAAGTGTGGTCTGGGGAGGGTAGGGTTTGCACATACTTTATCATTACCTCGTGAAGGTAGAGAGGCAGAATTTTTACCAATGGAGTTAGAAAAATAAAAATGTGGCGTGTGAGATTTGAACTTGGAAGTTCAAGATGAACTTTGAATTCCCTAAAGCACCGAGTCAACCTCTAATCTCTATGACTAGTGGATTCAAAATCTATATACATACACTAATGATATTATATGATATATATTTTTTATAATGAGTTCGGGTGAACACCCTCACCCCGATCCGCCCCTGGTGTTGTGAGTCTTGTGGGGGGGGGGGGGGGGGACTTTC